>PVJL010007770.1:0-73925 GCA_004026885.1 Lyroderma lyra | reverse complement strand
TTCCCTTTTCTATTTTGGTTCTATTGCTATACCTCTTTTATTAAGTCATTTATAAGAGTGGGTTAAGGAAAGTGTAATATAAAAATGCCTTCAAGCTCAGACATGAAACTGCCTGGGTTAAATGACAAGCATGGTAATGAGGATAAGCTAGAGAAACTAAGGGCTACAGTAGTTCTTAAGCTTTGGTTGCAAAGGCTTTTCAAGTTTCTCTACCCAGTATTTGTTTCAGCTTCCCTAGGGATTCCCATTGTGAATTTATTCACTGATAACCTGAATTTACCCAATCATTTGTTGAATTTCTCTCTGTCGCTAGCCTCTCCTGCCTTCACTTTGTTTACCTACTTCCCTGTTTAAAAACCTTTAGTGGTTCTCCATTACCTTCAGAATAAAGTCCAAATTATTTAGCATGTTGTTAATCAAGTTCTTCCATAATTTATCCTCTTTGCCTGTTTTTCCCTGTCTCCTTATTCCATTTTCATATACATTCTATGGAAAAAGAAATATCTAAATGAGGGGGACTTGCAACTGGTGGGAATGGAGGTGGTCTTGGTCAGATTGAATAGCCTGTTCATAAATTCTTAATGGATAGGTGCTTTCTGTAGCAGAGCATAATAGAGTAGAAGCATCTGAAATAATCATGTTGTAGAAAAGCAAATACTATCCTAAGAATTTACAGTAGAATCACTACCCTGTAGTATATTGATAATTTCAATAAAGCATGGCTTAGGAAAAAATTTTAACCTCCCAGAACTTGCTTATCTGGGAAATGAAAACACTATTTTATAGAATGGTTTAAGATAACATGGTAAAGTATGTAGAATAATGTGTGGTATTTAGTAGGGGATCAATAAATGGTAGCTACTATTATTATTTCAGTTAGAATTAATTTTAAATGGTAACTCTATTCTAACCTTACCTTACATTCTTCTTCCCTTTTGTGGACTGTTTCAACCAGTCTGGATCACTTACTAGCTCCTGATTAGCTGCAGTAGTCTTACTAATTCTAGTTGTCTTAAGTGGAATTTCATTTGCCCTTTGCACTTCAAGTTTATGTAGATACCTTATATTCATCCTTCAAAGCATAACTTTAAAACCATCTTTTTCACATGACCTTTTGTGATCACTCTAGTTGAAAGTTCTGACTTGATACTTCTTTAATGCTTAATTGGCTCCACTCATAAGGCCTTTTCTGATTAAGCACCATGTACTGCCTTGTGTTTTAGTTATTTGTACATGTCTATCTCCTTAAGAATTGTGTATTATCCTTTTGTAGTCCCTCTCAAAGAGCTGAGCCAAAACCTTATATGTGATTAACACCTAAACTTGGTAGGTGTTCAGTGATCTAATTTGAAGAGTATTACCAATAATTAAATCATTAAACTTTATACCTAAATGGTGATTGTAAGGGAAATTTTCTTAGTGGTACCGAACTATAGTGTTTTTATAAAGTTTTTCCATCCAAGAAGCATTAATGGAGCACTGACTGTACTGATGTTAGAAAGAGATACAAAAAAGATGAAAGGGAGTTCCCTGATGGTGTAGTGGCTTAAGGCTTCGGCGCTGGCGCTGTCAGTGCTGCGGCCTGGGTTTGATTCCCAGCCAGGGAGCTACCCACATACCAAAAAGCAAAAAACAAACAAACAAAAAAGATGAAAGATATTGTCTGACACTTAAAATCTGCTCTGTGTGAGGTTGTAAAGATTTGATTTGCCTGAAGTCAACAGATGCATAATGTTAAAACAAGTGTATCTTTGATACCAGATGGGGTGTAATTCCTAGGATTTAGAGGATTAGGATTGAGATAGCATGGGAACTCATCAGTTTGTCTTCAGTGCTGTGCTGATTTTTTTTTTTAATCTATATACCTGTTTCTGACATTACATAAATAGAGATCTCCTTTCGGATTTTGTATCCAGAATGAAAAAATAGTATTATTTACATAGGAAGGACTTGTTTGTAGAGCATTTATCCTGTTTTTACTGCTTGACTTCTTTTTGCTATTTAGTTTTTATTTAATTCTGATCAGTTTCAGAGTTAACTGGAGATACTTGCCTGGTTTATTGGTTTCATTTTATATTTTCACTTTTGCTTTTGTGGCTCTTACTACCCATGTGTGCATAGCTTGAAAGAACATGTATAAACACCATCCTTGATAATTTATTTTTATCTACTTTTCCTTGCATAGACTGAATTATGGCATTGCTGCTGAATACTACATTGTCTGATTTCCTGATTTTCTTGCATTTATGAGATACTACCTGAAGTTGGTTTCAGTATGTTCCAAAATAATTCTTTTGCCCTTCTGCTTGTGTGCCTAGTCCTTATGTTATGTTCTCATCTGTTCTTGTGTTCTCCTTGTTTTTTGCATATGTCCAGTTATGTGGCAAAATGTATTGGTTTTGCACTGATAGATATTATTCTCTAATTCTTTGTTTATATGTTTTGATCATTCCTTCCTAAATGTGGCAAAAAGATCATACCAGTGGAGACAGCAAGAACTGACTCTGAGCAAGTGTCATGATGACTGCATGGACTTGCCATGGCTTTATGGTTAAATATTTCTATTAACTTTTGATGAAATATCAAATGAGTTCTAAAAAGTGTTAATGGTTCAGCTTCCACATTTAGTATGTTGCATTCTTTGCTTTGTTAATTCAGCAAGCGTTTGTTGAGCGTTTATTGTGTCAAGTATTTCTCACTGTTCATATTCCACTTTTTACCATCTTTGTTTCTTAGGCATTTTGAGTATGTTCCCAAAGTAATAGTGGGTCTCTGCGTTGCTACTCAAAGTATGGTCAGTGGGCCAGCAGGATTGGCAACATCTGGGAGCTTTATTGGAAAACGCAGGCTCAGGCTCCATTCCAGACCTGCTGAATCCTAATTGGTATTTTAACAAGATTACTAGGTGACTCAATGCACATTAAAATTTAACAAGCTCACATATAGCTATAGATTGTTACTATCTCTGTGTTTTTGTTTTGGTTTAACAATTGAAATATTCAGCTACTTTCTTAGGGATAAGACACCCTTTTATGTGAAAGCAATTATAGGAATATCCTTGGAAGATGTTTTCTGTTTTTAAAATTACAAGAAAAAAATTGTAAAACAAGAATAAATACTCTATTTACTGACAGATTCAAGTAGAAGATTGTTACAAGTGGGGTTTAAGTGATTTTCACATCTGCTGAAATTTTCATAAAAGATTTGTAATTTTTTATAGATCTTTATGAGAGAACTTGTAAACTCTGGTGTGTAGGAAAATTTTAATATAGAAGTGGTTTCTGTGCCTTTTCAGTAAGGTGAATGATAAAGTCATATCTGAAATCCATGGACATCCTCAGCCTTCCTCTGTTTATTTTTGCAAAGGAAATATGAAGTAAATGGGTGCTCTCAAGTCAGGGAAGAACATCTTAAGTAGCAAAAACAAGTGTGAAGGGTGTTAAGAGGGAATGAGCTAAATATAGTTCATTAATTTGGATTGTTAACATCCATTGTTAACATGAAATAACTTCATGGAGCAGATGCAAAACCAATGTAAATGCTGGTTTTTGAGTGGACTACTTTTGGGTATAGCAGTGAATCGAAGTGTAAGATCATCAATGGTTAACTTCATTGCTAACTTCATTGCTTAGTGTCTCAGAAGTTCCCTTATGTGTTGGTTATTCTCTAGTAAACAAGGTGTGACAATGCTCTTTGGCTGTTATTGTGAGGTTTGACTAACAATCCTGGGATTTTGAGATCAAGAGGCTAGAAATCAACAAGTTTGAAACATGTGGGATCTACAGGCTGCCTTCTACTCCTTTCTTACAGTTGCTTTCTAAATTTTTCTTCTCTGTTGTAATAGTTTAACTGCCTACTCTTAAAACTGCTGAGCATTCAAAATCATTATTTTTCAGAAGGAAAAAAGGTCTTAAAGAATTTAAAGTAGGATACTTCCGCAAAAGCCTATAATTTAGTATTACAAAATGAAAACCTAAGGAATTTTTTTTATTGTTTTAACCATATACTTGTAATAGCCATTGTCAAGTCTGATAAATTATCAGAATTCTACATTTGCTGTTCTTAATAGAGAATTCTATGCATTCTAAGAAATACAGGGGAAAAAACTATAAAGAGTTGGGGAACTTTTTAATCTTGTCATCTTTTGGGGTGTAGAGAATTTTGCAAAGAATAATTCCTGCAAACCATGCACTTTCAAATTGATACCCTCAAAGGACAGTGTACAAATAAGATTCTCTTTTAAGGCAGGATAAAACTGTATTTGCTATGCACAGTTCTGAGCATTGAATTTAAAATATGATGCATTTCACTAAGATGACTTCAGGGGTACTATTTTAAACTAATTTCTCTATATGCATATCTTTAACAAGTCAAGGCATTAATAATTTATTCAGGATGTAGAGGTAAATATTTTTGTGCTTTAATGGAAAACCTCATGTTTAATGTGCTGGAGTACTGTGTGTTGGTGATTAAATACTTAAATATATTAATTTTGGCACACTTGACTTGATTTAGGGTTTTGTTTACAGTAATGTGTTTTGCTTATAAGACACCCCCCCCCCTTTCTTTTTAATAGCAACATCATGACAACAGAGAAGAGTTTAGTGGTTGAGGCCGAAAGTTCACAGCATCAACAACAGAAGGAAGAGGGTGAGGAAGCAATAAACTCGGGCCAACAAGACACTCAGCTGGAAGAGGCTTCTCGAGCAGCAGCTGAGGGAGATAATCAATGTGAACAGAAGCTGAAAACATCTAATGGAGACACTCCTACACATGAAGACTTGACCAAAAACAGGGAGCGGACATCAGAAAACAGGGGCCTTTCACGGCTGTTCTCCTCATTTCTCAAGCGGCCTAAATCTCAGGTCTCTGAGGAAGAAGGCAAAGAAGGAGAGTCAGCTAAAGAGAAAGGTGAAGGAGGTCAGAAAGAGATAGAATTTGCAACCAATCTTGATGAAGAGATTGTTTTAAAGGCCCCAATTGCAGCTCCTGAACCTGAACTCAAAACAGACCCATCCTTGGATCTTCATTCACTGAGCAGCGCAGAAACACAGGTAAGCATGTGCCAGTGTGTGGGAGGTGGGTCTAAGGAAGGTAGCTTAGACACTTTATTTTTCATTTAAGAACTTAAGGATTTCTTACTGTCTAGTTGACTTGGCATTGATAGTGTTAAGTAACATGAAGTTTTGGAATTTCTGTTGTAAAGCAATTAAGGTAGTCAATGGAAACTTGATTTTTAAAAAGATACATATACTTTCAAGAGATTTTTAACTGCCTTTTTTTTGCCCTCTGCTTTATGGAGGGAAAAATCCATATCTCATTTTAGTTAGCATTTGAATCAGGGTTAGTTTATTTTGTTTAAAAATCATAGCATTTGTACTGAAGTTGAGACAGATGACAGACAAAGTTAATGCTAGATTTAACTAAAATCTCATTTGTTGAAACTTTATTAATTCAGAATCAGGATAAATTGTGTGCAGGTATTTGTCTACATATAAAGAAAAAGAAACAAAATAAATAATAAAATTTCAAGGGGCTGTTCTTTAAAGGAGCAAACTATTTTGGGCTTTTTGGAAGCTAGGATTTATAATAAAAACCTTGTGGATCAGAACCTGGTGGATAAAGGTTTATTTGCTTAACCATTATGTATAGAAGTATTTTGTTTGAGGGGTTCTTTACCATCCACGATTTTTAAAAGGTGAGTTTGCATTATAGGACTTGTACCAGTCTTTATCTAGCATACCTTGGAGTTTTTGGGAAGCCATGTGCCAGTTTTTGATATTTATTTATTCATTACACAAATACTTATTGAAAACCTACTATATATACCAGACCCTGAGCTGGATATACATTGGTAAATAAAAAATACAATATGGTGAAGAGGTCTGAGATCATGGATTCTGGAGCCAGACTGGCATGTGTCTTATTAACTGTATGATCCTAGACGAGTTACTTGAACTTCTCTGGCTTCAGTTTCTCATCTATCAAATGGGAATAATAATAGTACCCGCCCTAGAGGGTTATTATGAGGATAAAATGAGTTTATGTGTAATGCTTTTAGAACAGTAACTGGCCCTATTGCTATGTAAATGTTTGCTTTATTTTTTAAAACAAACATAATCCCTAGACTTGATAACTCTAACAGAAGAGACAAAAAAGTAGTAAGTACAAAATAAATATTTACACAGGGTACTGATGTGAAGAATAGTAGAGTGGGGATAGGATGGATAGGATAGCCAATGAAGGCCTCTGAAGAGGTCACGTTTAAGAAGGTCGTTAAAGTTGGGAAGGAACCTTTTAGACCTCATCCAATATCTAATGCAGGAGCAAGATAATTAAATCTTTTCCCCTAAAGGTTTAGCCATGTATTCTTTTGAAAGAAAAGTATTAGTGAAGTTTAGTTAAGATTCTTTCAGCGGTTTTGTTGTGTTGGAAGTAAGAAAATCTATGCCAAAATATTGTTCCATTTACCTGTATTACTTTGGGTTGTAAATGTAAAATATATGAAGATTCATTCTAAGATGGATAAAGATAAAAAATAGCCTCATAACAATTCATGCTCCATAAGACTTGGATTTCAGTCTCTCTCTTGCATCTTTGAATCTTTGCATTTATCATGATTGATACCTGATAGAAACAAATTAACTGGTAGTTACAGTTGTTAACCTACTCCATATGTTGCTGTATGCTCTAAAATTGGTCCCAAGAACCCCTCTTAATCCTTCATAAAATTTAGAATATATAGCAGATCACATCTCATTTTGTAATTCATAAGGCTATCTTGCTAAAATTTAGGGGCATGGGGGAGAGATGTTAAAGTTTTGATAGGCTTTCATAATATATAATGGCAGAGTCAGGAAGAATATAGTATAATGCTGACAGCAGCAGATTGGTGTCCTGTAGTTTACCTGAAACCTTCATTTATTGATTTGAAAGATGTGATTCTACCTTCTATTATGAAGTTTTGAGAATAGCAGAGTCTAGATCTTTTGGAAAATAATAATATCTTTTATAGAAAAATATTTAATCTTAATAACATATTTGTTTTAACAGGTTTTCTTCAGTTAGTGCTTTTATTGGTAGCATTATTATAGGTAGAAGTGTATACAGCATGTTTTATGAAAGGTTCTCATTAACTAACTTGGTGATGTCATGGATATGTAGCCTGCTCAGGAAGAACGCAGGGAAGATCCAGATTTTGAAACTAAGGAAGGAGGAGGACTTGAAGAGTGCTCTAAAATAGAAGTGAAAGAAGGAAGTCCTGAATCAAAAGCAGAAAGAGAATTAAAAGCTTCCCAAAAATCAATCAGAAGACACAGAAACATGCATTGCAAGGTTTCTTTGTTGGATGACACAGTTTATGAATGTGTTGTGGAGGTGAGTGCATTTTAAGTTTTAGCAGTTAGAATTCTTACAGATTATTTCATGTCAGGTTGGGTAAGTGATGCCATAGCCTGAGATAAGACCCAGTCTCATGACCTTTCTATGTGCTGAAATGTTAATAGTGATATTTTGGAGGTAGAGGTGTGCAGAGTTTATGAGTGAGCCTATTTTCTTCACCAAGTTTTTCTGTATCTGCTAAATCTTGTGAATTGAGAATGTATTACTTTTTTAATCCAAAACAATTTTGTTTTTAAAAAAAAAAAAAGTTTGTTATTTATTGAGTGACCTTCCATGACTAGATTTCCCAGGATAGCCTCAATTTCTGATATTAGATCCAGATATCCCCATAATTGTATTTGTCAAAAAAATTTATATTTGTTCATTTCTGCTCTCCTCTCTAAACCTTAATAAGCTGTAGTTTGGTAACTATATTTCTTTAGCCCATTGAGATAGGGTATAAAAAATTTAAATCAAATAATGCCATTTCTTAAAATCCTCTATGATTTTCTGAAAGAATAAGAAATTGAGTTAAGATTGAATAAAAATGTCAGTTATTCAGTTACTTCTTCAGGACAAATTAAAATCCTTAAAAATCTATTAGTGGGAGTTCCCTGGTGGTGTAGTGGCTAGGCTTCAGCGCTCTCAACACTGTGGCCTGGGGTTCAATTCCCAGCCAGGGCTACCAAAAAAAAAAATCTATTAGCTATTTTTAAATAGTAATTGTCAATTACATTCTTGATATAAAGCAATTGTGGTTATTACTAATAATAGCCTTTATTAATAAAATGTATAATTCACATATACTTGTATCTTAGGTTTGTAACATTATTTCTGAATTGAATTACTTATATGAAAATACAAATATATCATCAAAACACAAATAAATAGCCTAAAATATTATACTGTATTTATTAATAGGTATTCTCTCACCAACTTTTGAAAAATAAGAAAAATATACTATTGTATTTTGAAAAGAGGTATGAATATTATTCCTGGTAACTAGAAGAGATCTAGGGTCTGTTCTTTGTGCTCTTACCACTAGCTAGTTTACAGATGAGAAAGGCTATTCCACACTCATTCTTCCCATTCAGTCTAAGATCCATTTAGAGGCAGATGTATTTTAGAATTCAGAATATTTGGGGTTTTAGGAAAGCAGTAAATATATATTCTGCATATTTCATAATATATCCACTAGGGTCTGTAGTAGTCAAAGCATATTATTTGGTCAAACACATTATTTTTTTGTGGTAAAACATATGAAGATTCATTCTAAGATGAATAAATAAAGATAAAATATAGCCTCATAATGGTTCAGGTTAGAATTTGCCATCAAATGAGCTTTAACAAAAACAACCACCACCCAACCCAGCCTTTTACTTTTTAGAACTTTGGGATTTTGGAATTATAAATACGGGAGTAGGGACTTACCTATACATGAAGAATTTTCAAAATCATCTCTGTCATTTAGCATGAAAACATAGGTGAGAAAAATGAGGAAAATGATGTAATATAAATGGGTTAAGTCTACAAATGAATTAACATCTATGTGAATTACTAGTAGTCCTTAAAAATAACTCAACTCATTGGGAGAAGAACACGTAATGTATGTGTTCCAAAAAATTTCTAAATTTTTTGAAGTTTTTTGAAATATAAAAAATATATTTCCAGAAGGCATTAATTAGCATGTTTAATTTTCCCCCCGACTGTTCCAGTCAGTAGGTAGGCCAGGTGTAAATATTCTTCTTATTTTATAGATGAAAAAGCTAATGTTCAGAAATATTAATTGAATTGACCCAGGTTGTTTAGCTAGTATAGGAGGAGCCAGGACTTTTTGACTCTAAATCTTAGTCTCTAAGTTGGAATATTTTCTCCCTATAAACAGGAATACATGTACTCAAATTTGGCAGTGGTCTGATTTTCTAGGTGAAGAAACATTAAGAAAATGATTCAAAAAAAAAGAAAATGATTCATAGCACAACTGAAATCATGACTACAATAACATAAGCAGGGTAATCTAGTACACTTTATGCATTTTTCGGTAAGAAGGTTAAAGGAAGTTGAGACATAGTTCATACTCTTGGGACATTTGGTCCAAGAATGATAGGGAGTCTAATAATTTCTATAGCCACTAATAACTGTCAATGTCAGCAGTTGATTCAGTTAATTCAGGTGTTCATGGTGACTGACAGCAGCCCATAGTAAGCTTCAGGAAATATTGCACCAAAGACAAAGAATGTGATGTTTAGGATCAGGTGGGAAGGTGGGGGTAGATGGAGGGAAGATAGAATTTTGCTTTGAATTGTAGCACAATTGTGTTGCATATTTAAGCTGACAAATTATGAAACAGGGTTTTTGTAACTCATGTTGTTCTGCTTACACTGTGTAGCCATCTGAAAGTGTTAATTACCAAGGATAAAAGAGGAAATTGGAAAATGACATTTTATTTTATTTGGTGATTAATACAGGAATAAGAGGAAACCTCAACAAAAGTATGTATTTCTTTGCAGAAACATGCTAAGGGACAAGATTTGCTTAAACGAGTGTGTGAGCACCTCAATCTTTTGGAAGAAGACTACTTTGGTCTAGCCATTTGGGATAATGAAACTTCCAAGGTGAGGAGACTGCTTGTAATGTAAGAAGCTGAAAAAAGTTGGTTTTAATTCTTTAGTTGTTAGGAATTTATTTATGCTTGCCTCTCTAAGATACAGTGTACTTAGAGTTGTTCTTGCCTATTCTTGGCTCTCAGATTTTCTTGCCAAGATAAATCTGGCAATTTATCTTCATGTTACTTGTCCATTTTGCAGTATCAGTGAGCTTGACTATCTATCCTTGAAAGTTTCTGTTCTTTTGGATTCTGTAATACCCATCTCTCTTGTTTTTTCCTACTACCACTTTGGTCACCTCTTCTCAGTTCACTTCTCAGCTCATTGTCCTCTCTCCCTCCCTTAATTGCAATTGTTTCCCTAGGGTCTATTTTTAGTTTCTTTCTTTTCACTCCACTGTATGTTCCCTGGATGATTTTTATCTACTTTCATGATTTCATCTACCACCTATATGGGGAAAATACCCAAGTTTATATCTCTGGTCCCAATCTCTCTTCTGAGTGACAGACCTGCTTTTTTATTTTTTTATTGTTCTTTTTTTTTTTTTTAATTGTTACACTTATTGGGGTGACATTTGTTAGCAAGAATTACTTAGGTTCCAGGTGTACAATTCTACAGTGCATTGTCAACTTATTGTATAAGTTCACCACCTAGTGTGACTTCTCTTTCCATCACCTTATATTTAGCTTCCCCCCCTCCTCTCCTACTCTCTTCCCTTTCTCCCTTCCCCTCCCCACTTGTCCCCAAATAAACATTAAACTATTGATTGTGTCCATGGGTTTTTTGTTTGTTTGCTTATCTAGCCATCAACTGAAATAATTCCACTTAGATTTCCAAAGATACTTTATATGTATATCTATATAAATATGCCATAATTTATTTATTCTCCTCTTGATGAACATTTGGGTTGTTTCCAGTTTTTTGCTATCTTTTTTCTTCTTCATGAAATTTATTCCTTTTCCTGTATTTCCTATTTCAGTAGATAGTACCATATTCAGTCAGTTGTCCAAGCCAGCAGCTTGAGAATTCTTTACCATTATATCGTAACAACTCTCATTCACAAATCTTGACTATTTTAGCTCCCAAATATTTTTTTCTCTGTCCCATAGACTTTATCCCATCAGGCTCTTTTGATTTTCAGTACCAGTATAATTTATTTAGTACTGGCTATATATGCTTTTTTAAAAAAAATTTGTTTCAGGTGAATAAACCATCACTGTGTTGTTTATTAGACATTTATATACCTCACAAAATGATAACCCCAATAAATCTATTATCCATCTGACACTGTACATAGTTTTTACAGTATTAATTGACTATATTCCCCATATTGTACGTTATATACCCATGACTATTTTGTAAGTACCAATTTGTGCTCCTTAATCCTTTCACGTTTCTCACCCAGCCCCCCAACCCCACTCCTCTCTAGTAACCTTCAGTTTGTTCTTTGTATCTATGAGTCTGTTTCTGTTTTATTTGTTTATTTTGGTCTTTAGATTCCACATATAAGTGAGAGCATATGGTACTTGTCTTTCTTAGTCTGACTGACTTACTTAGTATAATGCCCTCTAAATCCATCCATGTCACACACGTGCTTTTTATATATAAAATAATTTAACCCACAGTAACTGTGAGGAAGGTAGTTTTATCCCAATTTTATATGAGAAAATTGATACTCAGAAAAATTGTCTTATATAAGGTTACACAGCTAGTAAATGGTGGAGAGTTTGAGGCAGGTTTAGAACTCAAGACTGTCTGACTTCAAAATGGTCCCCATAACCATTATTCTCTTCCGGACGACATCATTGTTAACAACCTCTTTGGTCTCCCTGTCTATAATCATGCTTCCTCAAATTCATGTCACTCTATTTTAAATCCTTCACTGGTTCCCCCTTGCCTAGAACTTGATAAAGTCCAAGTTTCTTAGCATGTCTTCCATGATCTGGCCCTTACTGTTCTTTTCCATTTTACATCTCTCCTCCTTACCTCTGTGCTCCAGGTATGTTGAACTATGTGCAGCAACTCAGATATATTATGTTCTCTTTCATACCCTGTGCTGTTCTAATTACTTCCTCTTCTTTTTTTGCCTGGCTAACTCTGTTTGTCCTTTAAACCTTGATTTAGATCTCCCAAACATTCTTTTGAGAAACATGTCCTAACTGCCTCTTATCTCCATTCCATTCTGGTGTACCTTCTCTGTGCTCTCTCATAGCACTAACACACATTTCTATTATACAATTGTCACACCTAGAACAAACCGATTGTTCACCTCTTCCATTAGACTGACAGCTCCTTGAAAACAAGTGCTATTTTTAAATCCTTTTTTGTAACTATGGTGCCTAGCACATGCAGGCATTCCTCAGATATTTGTTGGCTAAATAAAGTGCTGTGAATTGAATAATTTAAATTGAGCACAAAAGTACCTATCCTTGTGCACATTGATTTTTACTATCTTGTACACACTGTTTTATATTTTGATTTGGAAGTCTATATACTGAAGCAATAATAATTTGTTCTAGTAGGTAGTTTATACCTTGGGGTCCCATGTGATTGACACAAATCTGGGTTTGCCCTTTCTTTGTCAAATTGGTGGGAATTCTGACCCCAAAGTCATGGAATGGCTTATGGAGTCCCTGTAAGAAACTTGGCAGCTTCAGGTTAAGTTGGGAGGTTTTTCTTAAAAATAATGGAAAATAGGGAGTTGCCTCACTGTAGTGGGGAGATGTTCAATCCAAAGTGGTAGAAAGCAGTCTTTGTTTAGAGTTCTGAATTACATAAACTATGGTTCTTGGAGGTTCCACAAAACTTATCAGTTGGTGCTTTTAAAATCTCCCCTTGCCTTTGGACCCACAACTTAAAAGTTCTTCAGTATTAAGGAGAAGTACTCATGTTTACCCCACTTCTGACAGGGCTTAAACAAGTGTGTACTTAATTTTATACTATAGAACAATTTTATATTGTGGTATTTTTTAACATATATTACTTAATCATCTGTGTTAACTGCAGAAGCAGGGGAGATAAAAGGAAACTAATCCTCACTCTTGTGCTTATTGTCTGTTGTAGTGACTTAGCTTTACATAACAGTTAAAGTGGTATGAACTCAAAAGTAAGATTGTGGTGTTGAAGCCCATTCTTTGGGCAGGGCAAATGGGATGGTCATCTGTGCTTTGCCCTTGTTGATAGAGGGTGAAGAGAGGGCACCTTACTCCTCTCATCTAAATTTAATTTTAAATCTTGGAGGAGGGAGTGGGGAGAGATTGGGAGAAGGCATGAGAGGGCTCCTGGGGTGATGGGAATGTTATATGTTCACTTTGATAATGTATTGATCTCTATGCTTAGGTTTAATATACTTTTCTGTATGTATGTCAATAAAAATGTTTTGAACAATTCAATTTAGCAATTTCTGTCTTCAGACATTTCCCAAGGAGCCTGTGAAAGATGTTAATGGTGAGGATCTTTTTAAGTACCATTATTTTCAAGTGCATAATCCACCACAGGTTGAGGAGCTCTGTCCTAGCAGTGTGCAGACTCTGAGTGGGGTTAGAGAACAGTGAAGGTCTGAGTGGGGTTAGAGAACAGTGAAGGGAGAGGTTAGTGTGGGCAAGAGGAGTCAGGGAAAACAAAATAATCATCCATTCAGTAAACATTAACTGTGCATGAACCATACTGTGCTGACATAGAAAAACTGAACAAGATCAGAGATCAGAGTTGGAGGGGAAAAATAAGCTCTGCTAGTCTTTATAATAGTAAAAATAACAAGTGCTGTTTTAGAATTTAGAATTTCTTATTTACTAAGAGCTTTACATATATTTATTTAATCTTCACAGTAACTCTATGCGATAGGCACTACTACGATCTCATTTTATAAATGAGGAAACTGAGGTACAGAGATGCTAGGAAATAGTGGAGCTGGTATTCAAGCCCCACCATCTGATTCTCTGTATTTCTCTGCTCAGAATTACTATGCTATGTGAAATTAATGCAAGGCATATTGGAAATGTAGGTTGGCTTGGAGGTACTGTTTGAAGATGGCCAATAATCCTGCTTTTGGTACTCTCTTTCCTGGACAGACCTCGTATATGCTGCCGAAACGGACACATGGTACTCTCTTGTTTATGTTTTGGAGCTCTGTGTGAATGCCTTTTCTTCTTTTTACAGACATGGCTGGACTCTGCCAAAGAAATAAAAAAGCAGGTTCGTGGTAAGTGAATATTGCCTTTTTATAGTTCTCGCTTTTAGTAGGTCAGAGGGTTTCCAGCCATTTTCTGGCTGTGAGTCACTTTAGAATCTTGACTGTGTAGCCAATGGCTTTGCAATGGAGATAAAGCCTTCCCCTGGAAGGACGGGGTTCCATAATAGAAAGATACAGCAGTGGTGGACACTGTTGAGATGTAGGTCAGATCTTGATTTTTTTGTTTTTACAACTAGGCAGAGTTGGAAAAGATAGGAACCGTTGAGAGAAACAGGTGGAAAAGAACAAAGATGAGAAGAGAAAAAGGATATGGAAGTCAGTTCTCAAAAGGGTAGTGATTGAAAACTACAGTAGCCTTCCATGAGGAGCATGCTGCCTGATCCTGTTCCTTTCAAATTGTTCTGGACTATTGCGTTCTAACCTTCATGTTTTCCTCATTGTAGTTCTTTTTGCCCTTTTTCAACAATCCTCTTCCAAATTGAAGTATAAGAATGGAAGGATGAGAATTCCTTGCCAATGACCCTCGGATATCATGGCTTTCTCCTAGCTTCAGATCCTCTTAGCATAATACACTGCTCCACACTCTGCTCCCAACTAGTGTCCAGAGATAAGTATTTATTTCTAGGCCAAAAAGTGTAGAGTAGTACTTTCTAGCCCCAGGCCCAGTGGGCTAGCTAAAGAGTAGAGACTTTTCCCCCTCTGTTTATGACTAGATGTCCTTTTAGTTTATTTTATTTTGAGGAAACTTCTAAGAACTGCAATAGATGTTATTCATCATGATTAGTCAATTTTAACTCTTTATCACCTGAAAACAAACTTTATTTTTCACTTATTTCTTAAAAGAAAACACTTTTATTATGGTGAAATGTTTTCCTTCAGACACTATTTATAATTTATATTTCTGAAGACAACAAAACAAAATACTCCTTTGGACTGGCAACTCTTCATATTTGCCCCCTGCACAAAAAAAGGTTTTAAAATGCAAGTCAGCCAAAAAATATTCAGACTATTTGAGACATGACAAGAAAAACATAATTCCAACCCCTTTCAGGGAAAATACTTTTAATATTCAGTGCCACTCAGGAACAAATTGTTATACAAGAAGACTCTTTAGGAAGACAAGTTAAAACAGTTTATGATGAGTGAAGAATGTCTAGTAGATTATCTTCCTGACTATAAAAAAATCTCTTGCTAAGTATTCTTTTTAAAAAATTTACAAAATAATAAAAATCCTTCCTTCAACGTAGGAATGAAAACTGTGTCCCTGACACAAATTTTAATACGGAATCAAAATGTAAACATTTTATTAAGCCAAAGAGATGGACATTTATCTATTGCAAAGACTTTGGTTTTTTTTAATGTTTTTTATTATACAAGTAATATATACCCATTGTGAAAAATTTAAACATTATAGAAATATATCTTAGAGAAAGTAAAAAGCCCCTAAATTCTGTCCTCCAGGTTTAATCATTGTTAAATTGGTATAATCTACAAGATTATTTTTCTAGGCATATATAGATTATGCTTTTCAAAAATACAATTATGCTATACATTGTTAAGTATTATGAGATATGTAGCACTTTTTCTAGGATGAGTTCACAAACCTAATTGTCAGATCTTGTCTGTGCCACCTTTTTTTTATCCAGTCATCTATTGATGAGTACTTGGATTGCTTCTATATCCTTGGGTTTTTGTCAGGATTAAATGAGTTACTGTATATAAGAGAGCTAGCTTAGTGTCTGGCATGCAATGAGTACTGAACAAAAGGGCACCTCTTAGCATTATAACCAATCGTACCTATTTCTGACTGAGAAGTCAACAGTCATGTTAGAGTATAGCTGCAGTATAGCACTTAACTGGAAAAATTGAAAGATATTCTCTATTTAACTTTTACTCCTAATCTCTCTTTTTCATTTTAGATAGAAAATATGACACACTTGTATGAGTTTTAGGATTGATCTCATACTTTTCATACTTAAAATATTTTTATTAAAGCTGTAGTTTCTCAGGGCCACCTATATTATTATTCTCATTTCTGAAGTAATTTTCTAATCTTACCCATGTTAATGGAAGAATTCTTTTTGGTTATTTGAGATAATAGAGGCATACCTTAGAGATATGGCCTATTCTGTTTCAGACCATTACAGTAAAGCAAATATTACAATAAAATGAGTCACACAAAGTTTTTGGTTTTCTAGTGCATATAAAAACTATGTTTATACTATTTTGTAGTCTTATTAACTATGTAATAGCATTATGTCTAAGAAAACAATATACATAACTTTAATTTAAAAATGCTTTATTGCTAAAGAATGCTAACCATCATCTGAACCTGTTGAAAAAAATGGTATTGATAGACTTGCTCGATGCAGAATTGCCACAGAACTTTAATTTGTAAAAAATGAGAAAGCACTGTAAAGCAAAGTGCAATAAAATGAAGTATGCCTGTATTGAGAAATATCACAAATAAATAATGCCAGTACCAAAAGAGAACATTCGTAGATCATTCAAATGACCTCTGAGGACCCAGAGCAGTAAGTATATAGACAACATTTTGAAAACCATTGCTATAAGCATGTTGACCTGTAAGGTGGTTTCCTTCATGTTATTTTCCTTCATGTTATTTCCTTCATGCCTATATAGCTTGAGTTCTTTGTAAATAAAACTATTAAATTAAGTCAGATAAAAAAATGAGATCCTTTAACTACCTCTTAAATGTTGTCTAAATGACTTTCCTCTTTTTATTTTTTAAATAAAAATATTTCATTCACAAAGCATGAAAATATTAAAACCTCAGAAAAAAGAAAAATGTGTATATTTGTAGGTATTTCTAACAACGAGAAGCTTAAGCATAAGCATAAAATTCTTTTGCATTTATTTTTACAGGTGTCCCTTGGAATTTCACATTTAATGTAAAGTTTTATCCACCTGACCCAGCACAGTTAACAGAAGATATAACAAGGTAAATAATTTATAATAATTAACTATGTAATAAGTAATTCTCACTCTAATAAGTAATTCTCACTGTGATAAGTAATTCTCACTATCATAAGCTCTGGGAATTTCTATTTCTCAGAATTGGAGAACAATGATGAGCTGTTAAACCTAAGATAGAAAGTTTCTGATCACTTCAAGGCAGGCTTGCAAATAAGTGAGGCTAAAAGCCTCAAATATCTGTGACTTGCCTGGAGGAAATTAGCAGGGGAATTAACCTGGTTATCATGGGTATTATGCCAAGCTGTGGACCCGTCACCCGTAAACCCACAGCACCCTCCAAAAGGCAAGACACAAAATATGGTGGTAAAATAGCTTCACTCTTTTTCTTCCTTTGTTTTTTAAATACTTCTCACCCCCATGTTCTTTGATAGGAATCAAAAAAGCTAAAGTCTTGGTGTTATTATTTCTTCCTCTCCCCCTTTTAAAGTGTATGATTAGATACATGATCCTTATGAACTAAATCTTCCTCAGTTAGTAATTTTGAGCTCACTTACTTTATGAAATAACTCTTGTACTCTTTAAAAACAGCTTACTGATTTCTTTTAAGAAAGCGACCTTTATTGGATTCTATATGAATATTAACAAAAAGAGAAAATGGAAAAGCAGTATATTGTAAAGAGTACTATTACACATATTTATATCCATAGCTTCTTGCTTATGTAGTGGATGGTTGGCAAATGTTTGTGAAATTGAACTGTTGATTATTGAGAAACTGTTTTCTAGTTCTGTTTTTGCTGTTGAGTATCTGATTTCAGACAAATATACATTTCTGGGCTTCAGTTTTCATCGCTCTCAAATAAGGGAGTAGCCTAAGACTCTTAAATTAATTATAATTTAGAAAAAAAAATTGGACATAAGTTCAGACTTAACGAGCATTATTTCAGTCTGATTATTAAGTACTCTGAAATAGCTATACCATTTTAAACAATTATTCTTTATCTAGTATATTTAGTACATTCTTGAAGTTGAAATGCCATATCTCTGCTGGAAAAAATTAATTTGGTTATTTCTTCTTCACAGGTAATATGTCTCTTAGAATTGCTAGTTACTCATCTTTCTTCATTGAGGTTTATTATGTACACAACAAAACATATCCCTAAATGTCTCTGTTAATTATCTACATTTTAGAGGAGCTTAATTAAGATTCTTGTGACTTGATTGGCGTTGTTCTTTTTATGTGGGTAGTTCCCTGGCTGGGAATTGAACCCAGGCTGCAGCGTTGACAGCGCCGAAGCCTTAGCCACTACACCACCAGGGAACTCCCTGCTCTTTTTAAAAACATGTATGTAGTGACTAAATGCAGATAGCAAAAATGATTGCTGATACGTGTGTTATTCAATATTTTATTATAGTCAAAGCGAGGATATGATTCTGATTAATATAGGAATTTTCAATTTAATCATACCTCCCAGCTTTTCTACTTTGTAAAACAGTCTGAACTGGTTAATTCAGGCATTTAGAACAAGTGCTAGGAGGTCAGGGTCACAGTTGTGAACATTATACTGACAGAGGACATAAACATGTAAGGGCATTCAATTGATTTCTTGGACTAACTGTTTTAACCCCAGTCTGAATTTCCAATGGTTAACGCACAGGTGGAATCAGTCTTACAAGATGATGGTGTGTGAAGGCTATATGTAACTTAAACCCATGTTGGAGGAAAAACACACCAAAAATTAGTCATATCCTAGTGAAAATGTATCAATAATGTCATATTGTGTCATATAGGAAGGACAGTATCTACACATTTGGCAAAGCAGTGTGATAGAAAAGAAAGGGCCCAATTTGGTAGCCAAACAGCCTTTGTTACTATCTAGTATGGAGCAAGCTTACACTTTGAGGCTAATTCCTCATCTGTAATCTGGCGATGATCCCATCTCACAAGTTTTTTTGTGGTTAAATGAGATAATATATGTATATAGGGTTCTTAGTGCACTCAACAAAATATTAGTTTCTTTACATCCTTCAAACTTTTCCCTTTCCTTGTCCTTTTCTCTTTCTAAACTGCTTTCCAACCATGAGTGTTAAAAAATCTTTTATATGGAAAAATTTTAAACATACAGGAAAGAAAAAAACAATGGTACAGTGAACCACCATATACCCTCTACAATTATTAATATTATCTCATATTTACTTAATCACTCTTTTTTTCTCTCCCTCCCTTCCTCTGTCTCCCCTTTCCTTCATTTTTCTCTCTCTGTATTTTGTTATTACTGTTGTTGCTGACATGGTAACATCTTTTCTCTTTTGGCTATAGATATTATTTATGTCTTCAACTTCGGCAGGATATAGTTACAGGACGGCTGCCCTGTTCCTTTGCAACCTTAGCATTACTGGGTTCTTATACCATCCAGTCTGAGCTGGGAGACTATGACCCAGAACTCCATGGTGCGGATTATGTTAGTGATTTTAAATTGGCTCCAAATCAGACCAAGGAACTTGAAGAAAAGGTCATGGAACTGCATAAGTCATACAGGTAAATATGTCTCCAGGGTTTGTTTGGTGTTTGTTTTGGCAATAGGTTTAAATCTTTACCTGGGATTGATTCAGTGTTTGCCTCAGTAGAAACTGATGCCACAGAAAGAGTCAGCATGAGCTCAATTCCTTCTCAATTTGAGAAAGTCATTTAAACCCTCTGAATCTCAGTTTTCACATCAGAGTAATGGGTCTTAACATTGTAGGAGAAAACTAAATAAGGTAATAAAGTATAGTTTTAAAAGTCTTTCTTGAATTCACTGCTTTTTTTCATGGAAATAATTGGTTATATTGAAAGGTATTATAATGTAGGACCAAGAGCAATGGCTTATAGTTAGTATGAGCTGAGTTGAATTCTTGGCTCTGCTTGGTTCTGGCCTTCTTACATTGGGTAATTCACTTAATCTCTCTGAGCCTCAAGTTTTTATATTTCTGGTAGAGATCCTTACCTCAGAGAAACTAGGGTGGTTGATAGGATTAGAAAAGATGATGTGTGGAAAACCTTAATACAAGTCCCAGAATAATCTGTGTTTCTTCCTACCATACATACATCCCATGATTATTTGAGTAACTTGCTATAGCTAAATTTTTCAAGCTGCCTTTGCATATTAAGGTGACCTTGATTAGTATCCTGAGTTCTGTTAGCATGAGTTAGTTAGGTTATAGTGTTCCAAAGGGTCACACCACTGAGAAATCCAGAATAGTTTTAGAAGGCTTTACAAATTTACGAGGTAGTAACAAGTATTCTGTCTAGCTTTTGAGTAATGTTGTTTTCCTTGGAGTGATTCCAGTAGGGTTGCATGGATTGAGATGCTTCAAATAAGAGAGCTTTAACTCAGGGTGCCCCAATTCTGGTTGCTTTATTGCTTTGTAGGTTCCACTACATCAGTCATGAGAACCATAAGGGCTTTAAAGTCTGTAGCTTACATAGCAATAGTCTTATAAGAATTATCCTACTCTCATGGGATCACACTGTTTCTGAAGAGAACTGTGTCCTGATATCTAGGACTACTAAATATACCATTTTCAACCTGTTGATGATTATAAATTAAGGATGTTGCATATTCATACACACATACAAAAGCAAGTAGTGGAAAGGAACAGTTAAAATAATTTAATTTATTAGAATGTCAGAATTATAAGGGAATGTACTGTTTTATTTTCTAAAAATATAAAAATAATTTTTATTATTAGTAGTAGTATAATCTTTGGGCAATCAGTAAAATAGTAAAAGAAGTTATTTTACCTCTTCTATAGAGCCAAACAGCAGAAAATAGTGGTTTCAGATTATTATTGATACCTTAAATCTATCTCTGATGATTTTTTAATGGTTATTTGATCATAATAGAATCTCAGGGTGGATAGGACTTTATAGTCTTTCATTCAATGCTTGACTTTCCTTTGTAGCATTATTACACAATCATCATAACACTTACAAGCAGCTAATTATTGTGTATCTATTACTAAGTGCCACATACCATGCTAAGTACTTTACAATATCACATTTAATTTTTATAACTACCTTTTAAGTTAGGCCAGTGGTTCTCAAAGGAATTTACAGATGCAGGATGGTCTTCAAAATATTTTTGAGGGTCCATGAGGTCAAAATTATTTTCATAATGCTACTAAGATGCTATTTGCCTTTTTCACTATCTTGAAATGCTTGTAGCACAAATCAAGGCAATGACCCTTTTTTACTACATTTTGGGAAAATATTGTTATTTTTCACACACAAAAAAGTTACATTAAAATGTGAGTTTACTGGGGGTTCCCTGGTGGTGTAGTGGCTAGACTTCGGCATTCTCAATACCACAGCCTGGGTTCATTTCCCAGCTAGGGAACTATCCAAAAAAAAAAACAAACAAAACCCAAAAAACAAAATATGAGTTTATTATTTAAAGATTTAATAAGTATTTTATTTTTTCTTAGTATTAATTTCTAATATATAGTAAATGTGGATAGAAATAACCCACATAAGGAAAAGCTCTTTGGAGACCTCAGTAATTGTTAAGAGAGTGAAGGGATCCTGAAGTCAAAAAGTTTGAGAGCCATTGAGCTAGATAATAGGACAGAAGCATGGACTCTAGAGTCATCCTGTCTTCCTTTGAATTCAGACACCATTCCTTATTAACTTTATGACTTCAACAATTTTCTCATCTGAAAAATAATGGTGATAATGTGAACTTTGTGATTGTTAAATAAGAAAATTCATGTAAAGTGCTTAGCATTATGGTTAGTATGTAGTGAGAGTTCACTTTTGCTAGGATAATAAAAATTCTTATTCCTATTTTATAAATGATAAATGTGAGTCTGGATTTAGAGAACCACTCTTTGGAACTTACCAGAACTTCAACCCAAAAAAGTAAAATGACCTCAGAGAAGAGATGGATAGATACAGTCCAGTTGATGTTCTATTTGGTATATGGATAGAAATGGAGCAATAATGGATCCCCATGAGTAGAAAATTTAGAGGTCTGTCATCTTGGAATTTACTTGCTCCTTTTTGGAAAGATTGGCATCCCTCACAAATAGAAAGTCAAATAGAAGGTTTAATTATGTCCAACAACATGGTGTTTTATTTAATAGGTTAACCAGACGTAACGTTTTAAGAGGGACAGACAACAAGGGTACTGTCCTGTTTCAAATGGTAGGTATGCTCAGCCTAGTCTCACTGGGCTAAATAAGGTATCAGGAGACTGACCATATGTACCGTTTGAAACGGGTCAGTATCGTTGTTATCTCTCCCATTTAAAACATACATCTGGTCAGCTTATGTTTTAACCAATCCAAAACTTTTGCTTAACAAATGCATTTTACTGTGCACTGAAAAGTACAAGCAAATACCACCGTGCTCCTCTGATAAATAGAAGACAGCCTCAGTACATGGAATCCTTAGTAGTGGTCCTTTGCCCAGACGGTGACTTTGAAGCTATAATTAACACTTTAAATTTACACTACAAAGCAAGCTTTAAAATTAACTGCCCTCCATTTATGGGTACTAGGAAGGTATATAAACTTGTCAGTTGTCCACCTTAATTAATTGAAATCACAGTCCTTAATTAAGAGATGCCACAAACATTATTAAAAGGCTGTCACATAACACTAGAACTTACTAAGTGGCTCTGTATCCTGACCCTACTTAACTTAAAATAAATACAGGGAAACTTTGTTTTAACTTTTCTTTTTAATGAGCAGGAGTTAACCAGTGCCAAAGCTCCCTGGTTCGGTATTTCAAGTAGTAAATTATTAGGTGGTACTTAATAAATTCAAGACAGTACTATTAATGAGGTATCTAATCTCTTCCTAGCTAATTTATTACTTCCAAGAATCTTGGAAAACTTAGGAAAAACCATGATCTTTAAAAATTTAAGTTGAAAATAATTTAAGTTTAATATCTGATATTACATTTATAAAATATATTTGTTATATTTACATTCATGGATATCTGTAGATAGTGGAATTGTAGCAAATTTTCCTTTTTTCTGTGTTCCTAATGATATTTTCCAAATTTTATACAATGAATGTATATGATTTTTTAAATCAGAGAAGCCTTCTTGAAACAATTTTGTTCTAAAGCCATTAGGTGAGTTAGTACAAGGTATTCATCTATGCCAAAGGGCAGTCTGTCTGGGCATACTGGAATCTTAGCAGGGTGGGCGAGTGTTCATTGAAGGGGAGCAGCCTTGCATGAAAAGTCAGAGCTCAAATAGGATGAAATGGGTAGTCATATGTGGGCACTTGGTGGTGGTTATCAAGGCAGAGCAGAGTGAGAAGGGTATCCACACAGGAGTAAGGCCTGCATAGGGTGAAGGGCATGCACGTGGGTAGTTCCTGATACAGGGTGCTGAAGCCTAAGCAAGGTAAAGATGTCTGTGGAAAGGGTGGCCTAACACTAAGAGTCAGAACGTGAGTGAGGTAAGGAGAATATCCATGTGTGGGGAGCTCAGAGTCCAAGTTGGTGAAGAGGGCATTAACATAGGGGAGGAGTCAGTGGCAGCTATGAGAGATTGGTTATATACAGGAGATTGATCAAATTAGTCAATATATAGGGTCCAGCAGAAGTAACACTGGACTTGAATTACAATTTTATGACAAAATCATAACCATACATGCTTATGGTTACACAAATAACACCCCTTTTTTTGGTAATCTATTACCAAATCTTTTATTACAAAATTATAAGCATGTATGGTTATGATTTTGTCATAAAATCGTAACTCAAGTCCAGGCATTACTTCTGCTGGACCCTGTATTAAGGTTAATAGGAGCCAGGTTTCTCACTGTCAATAAAGGAGATACAGATCACAGAGAGGGGGAAACTAAAATGAACCCTATGATATTACATTAAAACTGGAAGTTTCAATGTGAACTCATGGTTTCCAATAGATAGGTAGGTAGGTATAGATGTAAATAAGTTCTCTCTCTCTCTCATACTCACATAGTCTAACTCTACTTTATGTCAGAAGGAGGTGCTCAAAAAGTGATGGGAAATGGTCAGAGGGACAGAATCCAGCTTGAAGAGGCTCCCACTGATCAAGTCTGGGACAATTTAAATACAAAATAAATAAGGAAAATAATTGATTATATTTTATTGAATAAAATGGGAATCCAGGAGTCCATACTGATATAAATAAACGAATAAATGGAAAGTTTGATAAGGAATGGGATATTCAAAAGGTTTCACACCAATATAACATCAGTAAATGTAATTAAAGAGGAAAGAGTGGGGGAAAGTTTTCAAAATACATTCCTACAAAATGCTTATTAATTATGAAAAGATAAGGAGGAATTTCACAGAGGGGAATCCTGGCAGACATCATTGATCAAAATGAGCATCACCCATGAAGGGCCAAATTGAAACTGTACCAGCTGATAAAATGTAGTGAGAATGCAGGGCCATTTCTCTGATATTCCTCTCAAAGGTGCATAATCTAAATCAACTCATGGAGAAACATCAGACAGGCCCAAATTGAGGGGCATTTTATAGAATAATTAGCCTATAATCTTCCAAAGGTCAAGATTATGAAAATAAAGAATTAAGGAATTGTTCCAGACTGAAGAAGACTAAAGAGACACGAACTAAATGAAACATGTGATACTAAACTGGATCCTTCTGCTATACACAACATTTTTGAAACAGCTGGCTAAACTTGAATGGGGTCTAAGGGTTCAATGGCAGTAATGTATTAATCTTTGTTTCCTGGTTTTGACAGTTATATTAAGGTTATGTAGGAGAATGTCTTTGTTTGTAGGTATTACACACTAAAGTTTTTGGGAGTGATTAGTCATCAGGTTGACAATTTAGTCTCAGATGGTTCAGGAAAATATTACTTGTAGGTAACTTGTAAGTTTTAAGTGTGTTTCAAAAAATGTTTAATTAAAAATTTTTAATTAAGGTATCAGCTAAACCTCAAATATAAATATTATTTTCAACTAATGATAAAATTTATAGTTTTAAAGTTAAAAATCTCTTCTTACTACTTGTCTGTAATACAGTTTTAAAGCATGATTGCTTGGAAAAGCATTTAACCACTTAGTTTGAAATTTGAATTTGTATTTAAATTGATTGACTCCTTTAATGTCCCTTAGAATTGGAGGAGTGAATATAGGGAAGATTTTATGATGACTGCTTTATTTAATGTTTTAAAACCTGTCTTCAGATTCAGGTGATCAAAATTATTTCTCTTTTATGAGCTGCAAAAGATGTACCACTGTACCTTCAGAAACCCAAGGTTGCAATAATAACAAACATTTGTATTTTACAAAGCAGTGTCACAACTCATTTTATCTTACTAGTTACATTTATTCATTCAGCAAAGATGCAAAAGTCATTGCCTATCCTAGTCTCTGAAAGTAGGCAGTAGTATTAGGATTCTTAATTTATAGTTGGGATATTGAAGGAGATACCAGATTACCACTCTTTAGTGCAGTAGCCAGTCAAGTGATGTGACTTGAGTCCTGACTAAAGCCTGCTGCCTTAAGCAAGGACTTGCCTATCACCTTGTGATTCTTCAGAGCCTGTTTCTTCATCAGCAAAATGAAAATGTTGACTCTGTAGTCAGGTAATCAATAATAGTAACAATAAAAAATAAAAATGACTGGAAGTAATCGCTAGTATAAAATATGTAACTTATAAGGAAAAAATAACATTACAAAACTTTCCTGAGAAGTTTGTAATGACTTGAATATGCAACAGACTTGCAAAGGTGTTAATTTTCTCATTCTCCTTTTTCTGTGTGTTCAATTTCAGATCCATTAAATAGAATTCAGGTATTATGGTTTAGTGCTTTATGAAAACTTTATTCAGGGACTGAGATAGTAACAAATCTGCTGCCTCTCTCCTGAGATTTTTTTTTTTCCTGTTATTCCAAGAAACGCTTTGTTCTTTTTAATGAGAGTAAAGACAGATGGGTTTGGAAGAGAGTTTTTCTCCTGTTAAATGAATAGGTCACTGCTGCGTTGTGTAGCTTGAGGCTGTCTTATGGGAAACAGGAATTTCCATGGTTTTTCTCTGGGGGTGTGGATGCATTATTGTTACTATGAAGTTATATTTGATTGGTCTGAATTGTGCAGCACTATATCTTTCTCTTTCAAAGTTCAACATAACTGCTCATGAGCACTTTTCAAAAGAGGAAAGTTATGAAAGAGAAGGAAAGACCCTCACAGTGTTTAGATAGTCAGACTGATTGTTTTCAAACAAATTGAATTCATTATATGCCTAGTAATAAAGACATCTTAATAAGAGAGAAGGCAGCCTCATTATTTGCATGCTTCTATTCACCAATTTGTTTTGTTTAGATCAGTAGGCAGGAACACCATCTGTTACCAGAAATTTTCTTTTCATCAAGCTTGCCCCCATTAAGAGTCTCGAGTTAAGTAACTTCAGCTGCCCTCTTTTTAATTTCCATAATAGCTCAATTCAGGGGTATGGAGAGCAAAAGGCAGCTAAGAGGATATTGTAAATTGTACCACGCTTTCAGAGGATTTAATTTGGTCACCACTCTGTTGGCAAGAAAAATTTAGTGGGAGGAGTTTGTGTGTGTTGGAGAAAAAGGCTGGTGGGATAGGGGGCAGAACTGATGGGATCACTTTAAGGACATTGTTTAGTAGGATTTTTTGAAAACATTTTTTTCTGATAGCTTTTTTGGTGGACTTTTTGTTTCTCCAAGATCTCTTTTTTTTTAAGGCATATTTCAATTATTCAGACCAAGTAGTGATGAGTCCTTTTTCATAATATTCTACTTTCAGGATTATGAACTATGTTTACATACATATTTATATGCTTATATGTTTATTTAAAGTATAATTAATAAACAAATGTTATTTTTGTAAACATTGACACTGAAAGAGTTTAAATTTTTATTCTATCAAAGGTCCATGACTCCAGCTCAAGCAGACCTGGAATTTCTTGAGAATGCCAAAAAGTTGTCTATGTATGGTGTTGACCTTCATAAAGCAAAGGTAATGATAACTTTAGTCTTTATTTACATGCATGTGTCAGACCTATGTCATATAATACTTCTCACCAACCTTTACTTGGGGTATTATAAAACATTTGAAAGAGGCGTTTTCTGTAGAATTTTAAGTCTGTTATTTGAATCAATCAACTGTATCAAGTATATAAATTGAATTGCCCCTTTGCAGTTCTGTCAGAATGAAGTTTCATATCCAAGTCACTATAAGGATCAAAAGATACAGCATCTAAAAAAAAAAAGATATAGCATCTAGAGCAAAAGAAATATTTTCCTAAAATGCAGATGCATCTGAATATACAGAGTAGCAGCAATGGATGTTTCACAGACGACATTACCTATATCAGAATAATCTGGGTTTTTTTATTAAATTTGCAGATTCTTGAACTCCTCCCAGATTTGCTGAACTACTTTGGAGGAGAGGCTAAATCTCCAGATTTAGTGATCATTCCAAATGAATCTCATTCATAGTTGAATCTGAGAACCATTGGCCTAAGGTAGTGGTTCTCAAAGTGTGGTTTCTGAACCAGCATTCAGCATCATCTAGGAACTTGTTAGAAATGCACATCTCAGGCCCCATTCCAGAATTACTAAATCAGAAACTTTTTGAGCAAAGCCCAGCAATCTGCTTAACCAAGCTCTCTAGGTTATCCCAGTGGACATAGCATGAACTATAGTAGCTCATTAGAAAAACATTGGTTCATGGAATTTGGGTAACTTGAGCTTTAATCCTCGTTCTGCCTAATACAACCTAACAGAATGAATATTTAAGGGAACTTGCTTGACTGCTCTCATCTTTGGCTACTGAAATGGCTAGGGAGGTTGAGGAGTTTATGAGGGAAAGGGCTAAAGCATAGGTATCCAACCTTTTGGCTTCACTAGGCCACATTGAAAGAAATTGTCTTGGGCCACACATAAAATACATTAAACGAACAACAGCTCATGAGATTAAAAAAAAAAGTCACAAAAAAATCTCATAATATTTTAAGAATTTGTTTTGGTCTGCATTCAAAGCTATCCTGGGCTGCAGGTTGGACATGCCTGGTAAAGGGATGATCTGAGGTTTATTTAGAGGAACTTAACTAGAATGCATGAAGACGGCACCAAACCATGTCCAATGAGAAACGAGCAAAGAAATAGGTATACTGGGCCCACAGAAGAGAAAATTAGGGGAGACATAATATCTGTCTTAGTATATTTAAAGGATTAATATGTGAAGTAAAGATTTTACAATGGCTCCAAGATATAAAACTAGAGCCAGTAAAATAGAAGCTACAGGAAATTACTATTCAGCTCAGTTTGACAAATTATTTAACAGAGCTATTCAAAGTAGAGATGGGCTACCTCATAAGGTAGTAAGCACTCTTTCACTAGATGTATTTCAGGATGGGTACTTGGGAGAAATTTAGAAAAGAACATTCAAACATCTGGTGAATGATAAAACTAAAATGACCTGTCAGGCTTCTCACAACCTGAATATCTGACAACTGATGTCTCTTTCTTACTTAAGTTACATTAATTCTATTAACGTTTTATTGCATGTAGTGTTTTCTTTTTAAGATGTTGCTCTGGATTGTTTTGGGTTGGGGACTATAACTTAAATTTATAATTTATGAATCTCTTAAGTAGATGGTAGGAAGATAACATCAGATCAAGTATGTTTCCAAAACTGAAGTTGTTTTGGTTTTGCTTCTCAATTCCTGCTGGAGGCTGGTATCAATTCAGTAATTATTAGGAACAGATGGAGTCAGGCAGCATATTCTTTTCCCAAATATTATAAAGCAAATTGTTTTTCCAGAACATATAATTAAGAGATATAGTTGTATTTGCAGGCTTTAAGAACTTAAGAGGTTGTCTTCCGCGAAGTTCTCAGTTACGTAGTCATTGAATTGGAGCTATGTGTAATTTTGCTTCTTGATTGTGATTGTATATACACAGGTAGGCACTAATATGTTTCTCTGTACTCATTTTGGGAAAAGAAGTAGTCAAGAAGCATGTAACTCTAGTTTTTGATTACTCATCTAAATAAGTAAGCATCTGTAGAGATGAACTCAGGTGACATTTATTTTCCTTAAATTGCAGGCACACATGATTATCATATATTTAATTTAAGAAATTGTGTCTAAGAGGCCTGTAAATATGGCTTTATTTTATCTTACTGTTCCTTCTTGACTCAAAGATAATATTTATAATTTAATATACTTAACATGATAATTATAAGATTCTGAGATTCTCACACACTGAGTTTATATAGGAATAAAGTTGACTCCTTTACTTACCATGATTTTTGGAGGGATGACCACTTTATCATTTAAAAAAAAAAGAATTATAATTGTGTATGATGTTTCATAGTATCCCTAGCCCTAAGCCCTGGCCTCTAGGAAGTCATGCGGTCTGTAGACTTAAACATACATGTATAGGACATGCAGCTACCAGACCTACTATAATAATTATTTACTGATTATGGTATTGATAGGTTTGAGTATTTTAGAACTGGGAGACCAAAATGAGAACATAAATGCTTACTGGAATTTTCATGTACAGACAGACATGGTAAAAGTAAAATAGTCCAAAATGTCTCTTTTTGGATTATTAAGGCAAGTCTTTTTGGAAGATGCGGACCTGTTTTATGGGAGGAGCATTATGAAGGCAGATGAGGTATAAGTGCAATGACATTTCACAGTGGCTTTGAGGTGGCTGTATTGCTTCTTATGGCAGTTGATTCCTTCAGTGAGTGAGATTCCTTCAGTGAGGGTGAGATGTGTGCATGCCCACATTTCTTGGACGGAGAAAAGCAAATGTTCCCTTAGAGTCACTAAAAATGAATGAAATAATTTATGTTCATAGTTGAAGGTTTAAGTCTAATGTATATTGTTAACTAATATACCTTGAAATTCCTTAATTTATCAAGTAAAATGAAGCAAAATAGTTGTAAATCAGAAGCAAAGAATGTACTGATAAGTTGTCATAATAAACTATGAGTAATAATGTGGACAGGTAACAAACTCAGTGTAAACAAACTCAATTTATTGAGCATGTTGTCAATAACAGACGATATTTGGGTTGATACAGAAATGACTTGGTGTAGTGGCTAGACTTCAGCGCTCTCAACGCCGTGGCCTGGGTTCCATTCCCAGCCAGGGAACCAACCAAAAAAAAAAAAAAAAGAAAAGAAAAAAAATAAATGACTAAGATACAGTTTCCACCCTCAAGGACTGGATTATAATTTTTTTCTAGTTGGTTTCCTGACTATAACGGTGATGTGTGTGTGTATGTATGTGTGTGTGTGTGTATATATATATGTATATATGTATGTATATATGATATATTATTACTATAAAATAATCTAATTATAATTAGTAATATGTATGTATGTCATATCAAAACATATTTATATGTGCCTACAATATAGGATGATAATCCTGGAAATTATCAAATTATTGCCAGTTACTCTTGAGTATGGGAGGAGGGGGTGGAATTTTACTTTTATTTTACACATTTCTGTATTGTTTGAATTTCTTTACATACATGTATTAGTTTTGTGATGTTTAAATGTTTTTTTAACATGTTTATTATAATTGGAAAGTATAGAAAACTGAAGTGAAAAATTGTTCACAATTGTACCAATTAAGGAATGCCATTATTAACATTTTGGTATATTCATTTTTCTTCTATGTATATTTTTTATATTGTTGAGATAAATTGTGTATGTAGCTTTATCCTGCTTTATTTCACTTAACATTATAACACATCATAATTATTTTCCCACTTATCTCCCAAATTCTATGATATGTATCTATTTTAATAGCCACATTGTATTTCACCAGGGATGAACAATAATCTAACCCTGATGGTTAGATACTTCGGTTATATCCAGTTTTTCACTCTTATAACATTCTGAACCCTTTCATATATAAAGCTTTTTCTGTGATTTGAATTATTTCCTTGGAACAGATTGCAGAAATATGATTACTGAATCTGATTTGGACATTTTAAAGACAGCTTGTGTTAGGTAATAGCATTGATATTCTTTTAATGTGGTATAATAACGACAATTTTACAAAGACCGAATACTCCTGTGAATTATGATTGTTAGGTTAAGCTTTATTTTTCATTGTATGGTTTGTAACTGTTTTTGGTTATTACCTTCAGATTATCAAATAATAGTCAACAATGTGTTGAGCATTTTGCTCAAGACTGAAATGCTAACACTTTTCTTTTTAAGGACTTGGAAGGAGTGGATATCATCCTAGGTGTCTGCTCTAGTGGCCTTCTGGTTTACAAAGATAAGCTGAGAATTAACCGTTTTCCTTGGCCCAAAGTGCTGAAGATTTCTTATAAACGTAGCAGCTTTTTCATCAAGATTCGACCTGGAGAGGTACAGAGTTTGCATTTCTTTACCCCTGAATCAAACACAGACCATGTCTAAAATATTTCTTCATTCCTGTTATCCTTGTATGTCACCTAAAAGGTCTCTTTATAGCTAACTATGCAGCAGCTGATAGCCTGTTTTCTAAATTTATGAGTCCATAATGTTTCTTTTCTTCTTTACTACTGGTTTTCTGAGCATTTCTCTTTATGTAAGTAAATATACCATAGCCAAAAGTAACACTTGGATTGATAAACTTGTTCCTTGTTTACTCCAGGTAAGATCTTGTTGGAAAATATTTTTAAATTAGATAGCATGAAATTTTTAAATAATGGGATTAAGTTACTTATGTTTTGTGCCATCAATACCTTACCTCATATAATTAAAATTTATTTGTATGCATAGCTTCTAGTAGTTACTGGGAATATAACCTAGGGTTAAGTTCTGAATTTTGAATAGAGTTGTATATTCAACTTGGTCCCAGATAATTCAGTTATTAGTTGGTAGGCAAGTTTCAGGATATAGTAATGTTCACCAATTTTAACTTTTGTATTAAAGAGCCATCAATTATGGTAAGGTGGAAAACTGTTTAAGTAGGAATTAAATTTAAAAACTTGTAGCTTCTGCTCTGCCACCTGCTAAATAAAAGACCCTGGACAAATATAGGCTCAGCTTCTTTATCATCCTAGGGGGATGATACCTCCTCTGTCAGGGTTGATTCGAAGATCAAATGAGATGACAGGTATAAAAGGTCTAAACATGAAAGTATACTGACGTAAAGTGGCTTTTTTTGTGTATATATCACCATCTGCTGGTGAGATGGCTCATTATTTCAGCCTGGGAGTACTAGATGTGCAGCCTTAATCCTATAAGGATTATCATTGAAACATTTATTTAGTATCATAATTATTTACCTATGCCTAGCACAGAACAATCATCGTCTTCCCTCAAAGAGTTTCAAATCCAAGAATCATTCAGTCAACATATATTTGTTGAGGGCTTTCTTTCTACCAGGTACTATTCTAGGGGCTAGGCACAATGCATAAAAGAGTCCATCGTCGACAATCTTACATTTTACTGTAGGAAGACAGAGGGGGAAAATATATACACAAACACACACACACACACGCGCGCGTGCATTCAAGTATTAGTAAGTATGATAATTGAAATCCTTAGTGTCTTTAGATGTCAGCTATATAATATATACTAAAATGCAGAATTTTTACTTTAAGAAAACAATCAGGAGCAACAGTAAGATTTTGAGAAGTATAGCATTAGAACTATAGTAGATGATTTAGAAATAGCATGATTTAGTGGAAACCATGAAATTCTGGTTTTGCCACTTAATAACTGTGAAACTGAGGAAGTAACTCATCTGACCTCAGTTTTTTCATGTGTAATACTATCCATTCGTAATGTTATTGGCAATGATAGGCTCTAGAAATAAATATCAGTTTCCTTTCCATCTTAAAAAGTATGCATAAGGCAGATACAAAGAGGCAGGAGACTAGCAGGACAGTGTTTCTATTAATAGTAGTAGCCCTGGCAGGATGTGGTTTGCCTCAGTCAAAGAAGTATCTAGATAAGCTAATAATCAAAGGAAAAAAAGAGAAAATAATTCAAGACTTCATTCAAGCCAAAATTTTTAGCTCCTATTATTAATATTAAGAAGGATTGTATAATACTACTAATTGACTGGAGGAATCACCGGCTATCCCATTCCCTAACCATTGAGTGGTGTAGTAACCCAGTGCACACAGTGACTAAGTAAAAGCAATGTCTGGACAATCAAAGTGACTTAATTATGACTCAGAAAAGTGTACAGTATGTGTATGTATTTCTGAACATAAATAATATAAGATGCATTCCCTGACTTCCTTGTTATGGACAAAGGCACATTCAGTGAATACATTTCTTCTGGTAAGTTGGAAAAAATTTCAAGTATTTTATATCCTTAGATTGGGAATGTTCTTTTTTATTCTCAATGACCTCTTCCGTAGCATGATATTTCTCTGGTCCTGTATCACTATAGTCAAATAATACTTTATGTTGTATGTTTATTTGTGTTTTTATAGCAAGAACAGTATGAAAGTACCATTGGATTCAAACTTCCCAGTTACCGAGCAGCTAAAAAATTATGGAAAGTTTGTGTAGAGCATCACACATTTTTCAGGTATTGTTTTCACTTACGTAACTTTCAAGAATAAACTATTTATGCATGTTTCTATTTTAACCCTGCCATTGAAATTCCCTTTTTTATATGGCTGGCATTCTTTTATTTAGCTCCGGTGACATCATCTTAAGCAAGACAGAATGAATCCAGTTCTCCTTTGGGTTGAAAAACATGCCCCAACATTCCTACCTTTCTGTGTAAGGTAGAAGGAGAGAAGTGAGGAATAGGAACCGGTATTTACCAGGGGCTCTGTGTTTGCCCTAACTGGAGCTGAAACCAGTCGTATCAGGAGGAGGTACCCTGACTTGCCTCCACATGCAGTTTCTCTGAGCAATGCTTAACTACTTTGTGTGGGGCTTTTAACTGGAAGGTTAAAGATGGGAAGCTGATCATTATCTTGGCTTTAATCAGCCCCAAGAAGGGAGCACAGATAACTATCTTTGGAGTCCAATTGTATCAAAGAATCAGAAGACAAAAGACCTCTGCTTTGAAGAAGTCATATCATTAACACCCTGTATTCATTTGCCAATCATTTTCTGTGTGCTTACCCTTTGTGCAAGCACTGTACTAGGTATTGGGAATATACCAAGATAGTTCTAGTCCTTATCCTGGTGGAACATGCAGTCTGGCAGAGAACAGACCTTAGACAAATAATTACTTGTATTGAAAGGAAAGCCAGCTAGTTATTGTCAGTTTCAGTTTGCCTTTTTTAAGCAAATTTCCTTTTTTTTTTTTTTTTGAACCCAGGTCATAGCGTTGAGAGTGCTGAAGCTTAGCCACTATACCACCAGGGAACCCCCTAAGCAAATTTCTTAATTATTGAAAATTGAATGCATAATAACTGTAAAGAAAATAGTATAATGAACTCACCTTGTACCTATCACTAGCTTCAGTAATTATCACCTTGGGGCCAGTCTTGTTTTATCAGTAACTCCACCTTCTTCCCATAACTTCCCAAATTATTTTGAAGCAAATCTGATACTTCATGTCATGTCATTAATAAGTAAACTTAACTCTGTGAATGGCTATCAAGCGAGAGAACCACAATCTTTTCCTTCTATTAGTATTTATTTTCATATCATACCACTATAGCATAGTGGACAGGAAGAAAAGTCAGGGAAAGTACCATTTCAATTCTCATTTCAACATGAAACATGAGAGCACATTTTATACCTGATTAAAGAATTTTAATTATTGACATCAAGCTATTTCGTTATGCTTTCATCATCCTCTTTAAAAATCAAACCGAGAAAGTAAGAGTTTTACAAGGGTAAGTAAGAGTGAAAAAAGTTATTTTGAATGTTTAATATCTATGGTATAGATTTCAGCTGCAGCCACTTACAGGATAGCATGTTTAAATCTATTGCATTAAAATTAAGAGGATCATATTAACATATAGTGCTTCATCATATAAAAGAAAGTATTTGATGAATTAAACTATTCCCAAAGGAAAAAATACTCTTTTTTTATAGTATTTGATGTAGTAATTTATATATTTAATCAGCAAACATTTATTGAACACCAAATTCATGCCAGGCACTATGCTAGAAAACACAAAGGAGAGTAAGTCACAGTCTTTCTCCTTTACCCTTAGAGAGCTCACAGTCTGGTAGTGGGGACCAGCACCTAAATTGTTTTTGTTTGTTTGTTTTTTTTTTTGCTTTTTGGTATGTGGGTAGCTCCCTGGCTGGGTATTGAACCTAGGCCGCAGCGCTGACAGTGCCAGCGTCAAAGCCTTAAGCCACTACACCATCAGGGAACTCCCTAAATTGTTTTAATTCAGTGTAGTACATGCTGCAATAAAAGAGAGCACACGGTACTTATACAAAGAAGATTGGGTTCCTGAGTTGAAAATACACTAAATAACCTATTAAGTAGGTTACCAGGCATTAATTGAGTTTGAAGTGCACTTGACAAAATCATTATTCCAGTAGAGTGGACAAAAAGAGCTCTGGGCTTGGACTGCCCAACCTCTTTAACAGCTAAGTACCTTAAAAGTAACTTTTTTTTGAGGTTCAGTTTCTTTATCCATAAAATGATGACAATATTATGATGAAGTAGTGAAAATATTACAGTGCTATAAAAGCACTTTGAAAACCATAAGACCCTATCTATAGAGATCTAATGTAATAATATTAATATAGTCCATGTAAATTATACATATTGCCTTGAGAAATGACATAGAATTAAAATAATGATTACTTGATTGGAAATCTGTCTTAATAATTAAAAGTAATTTTAATTATTTAAGTATAATGTTTTCTCCCCCCAGGCTTACATCTACGGACACCATTCCTAAAAGCAAATTTCTTGCACTGGGATCCAAATTTCGATACAGTGGACGAACCCAGGCTCAGACCAGGCAAGCTAGTGCTCTGATTGACAGGCCTGCACCACATTTTGAGCGTACAGCAAGCAAACGGGCATCCCGGAGCCTTGATGGAGGTTTGTATTAAATATTGATGATTTCTTGTGACCCTAACTCTTTATGCGATTTTATCAAGTTGTACTTCTCCACTTAACAGACTTGCCACAGCTTTTATTAGTTTTTTCAAAGAAGTAACTTTTTGTTTTGTTTTTCCTATTACATATTTTTTATTTAAATTTGCCAGCTAATATATTTTCTTTCTATTTTTATTGTGCTGTCCTTTTTCTAATTTCTTAAAATGGATAACCATTGATGTTCATTATTTCTTACAATCTAACCTAAGAATTTCAGGTCACTTAATGACAGAGCTGGAAGTAGAATCTAGGACTGTTCTCCCAGACTGTGTTTTTTACTCTTCACCATCATGTCTTCTTTTTTGTAGAGGAGAGAGAGAATAAAAGATCTTAATAGCCAGTAATCACTGAGCACTTAGTATGTTCTAAACATTTTATATATATTATCTTTTAAGCAGCTGAACTGCATATAAACTAATTAGGACAAATTTTTTTTGTAGTTCTGTTTTCAGATGCCTTCTTTTTCTCTTGTGCTATCTTCTCAGTATAATAACTGGAAACATGTCTATTGAAAACTATTTTTCTCTCCTTTTCCTAGATGCTTCTCCATTCTTATCAAGAGAGATTTTTCCCTATGAGCTCCTCACTTCTTTTTTTAGCTAACAAAGGTCTCTAATCTAGAGATGGTGTAGCAGGAAAAGTTTTACAAGCATCGCTTTAGAAAGGGCCTCACTTTAATGATACAAATGGGCATTCCCTTTCTCTTCTGTTATATCTGGTGCTCAGAGCATCTGCTTCACCTGCTGAAACAAAAACTGGTTCAAATCCCAGTTTATACAATAGAGTAATAAATCACAGGGATAGCTAGTAATGAGGACAAAGAGATTTCAGCTCATATTTTTATGGCACTTTTTGCTTTTCAAACCATTTCCATCTATTCCTATTTAGTACCAACAACCTAGTGAACATGAAGCATTTAGGAATTCTTAATTTACTCAAGAGGAAACTAGGATATAAAAAAAATTATATAACTTGCTAGGGTCACATAACCAGGCAGTTCATTCATTTGGTGCGTAGTGGTTGCAGTGATTCTTACCAGGGGAATACAACTCTGTCGTCTTTGGAACTTTAAAACAAATGCCCAAACCTCGCTCTTCGATATCTCATCTGTCTGGTGGGCCTGATCATCAGCTGGGTTTTTTTGTTTCTTCTTTGGAACTTTAAAACAAATGCCCAAACCTCGCTCTTCGATATCTCATCTGTCTGGTGGGCCTGATCATCAGCTGGGTTTTTTTGTTTCTTTGTTTTCATGTAAGCCTTCTGATAATTACTGATCCATTGCATACCTATTGTACCTGTACTGTAGTAGCAAAAATTGTGCTAGTAAGTTAGAGAGCTAGAACTAGAATTTATGTCTCCTTTTACTCAATGTGATGTTTTTGAGTTTTACTCTTTACTGCTCTAATATATAACTAAGATTCTGTTGTTGTAAGACAAGAGCAAGGTAATACTGGACTTAATGGATCCATAAGATTATCCCAACCAGCACTCTTCTTTGTCTGGACCTTCAAAAATGGGAAATAATTGAATTTTTCAAGTTAAGTATTTCAAACTCTTATAATAGCTAACAAGTGAATTAATAAAACTGAAGAGTCAAAACATCTTAAAAAGTAATCACTGCCTCCAACACTATGAATATACTAAATAGCATTGAATTATACACTCTAAATAAGTGAATTATAGCCCAGTAAAACTTTAAAAAAAAAACAACTACAGTCACCACCATGATTCTCTGTTGTGATCCTAATTTGTAGTTTTATTGACAAAAGGAAAGAAATGCACCTCTCTCCAGGGCTCCCAGGTGATGCCTTTTACTTGAATTGCATATCCATGTGTGCATAATTAATTTTTTTCCCAGCATACTCTTGAAATCCTAATAACCTGTAACAAGAGTAATATAAGGACTTAGGTATGACATTAAATGTTATTAATATTTAGTGTTTATAAAGTAATTTTTATATCCATTGAGTATGCCTTCTCCAGCTATCCTATAGAATTAGTATCTCACATGAAATTCTCTGCCTCTGTATCTAAATGCTAGTTTCTACACTTATACCTACTTTTCCACATATAGTACAGATTGCCGGGGCTAGGAAAGCTGAAGACATAAATCATTTGGCTCTGCAATATTAGTATTGGATTAAAACCAAATGCAAGTGGCAAAATAACACATGGTGAAAGCATGGGCTATGTTTCTATGATGCCAGATAGAGTTGAATTAATTCTTTGAGAGGAGGTGTGAATACACATGTATTATGACACTTTAACACAACTGTGAGCAAAATATTTTGTCACATCCCCCTGTGTTGTTAGATTTGGTCTGCCATCTGCCATTCTTGCACTGACTGGCGTAGAGCAGCAGGATTTGCAACAGGGCATAGAGTTTCCTCTGAAAGATAAGGTAGATTCTCTATTTCTGCTGTTTATCCTCTGAGGTCACTTTCTTTCACTGGAGGTCATTACAGGGTAATGAGCACTTCTTTCTTGGTGTTGTGTATATGAAGTACTAGTTGTGAATTTCCATTTTTTTATCTGTTCTGATTCATGGAATTTCTTTGTTTTATCTAATCCTTACATTTTATAAATCTAAATTTATCAGGATAAATTAAGTTCAGGATACTTAGTTTAAGAAGACAGGAAAGTGTGTAATAAAAATTGTAAAGGTTTCCATGCAAAATAATTAGAATTCAAAAGTCTTATACATGGAAGGATGATTTGTTATCAGGAATATTAAATCATGTGGACATACACCGTAATCCTAGACACTGCCAGTAAGTGAGATTTTACTACAAAGTGTATAGATGTTTTCTTTTAGTCCCTGGAAGACAGAAGATAAAAACCATAAAAAGACTGATTGTTTTGAAGTAAATGATCTGAAACTCAGTTGCCCAGTAGTCCAAACTGAAAAGATCAAGCTTTTGTCATAAGCCTATATTAAATATTCTCTCCAAAACAGTGTATATATAGTCTTTTCCCAGAATCAAGTTTTGTTCACCAAGCTTGGTCTGTATGCACACTGGATGTCAGTAGCCCCTCCCACTTTTCTCTGCAGTTATGACAACCAAATTGTCTCCAAACATTGCTATATGGTCTGGGGGAGGGGGGGGGAAATTACCTCCCCCAGACCAGGTTGAGAAACACTGTCCTGAATATATTAGAGAATAGGTGTTATAATGTAAATTGATAAGACTCTGGGAGGTAATAGGACAGAACTCAGAAGGTTGGGGTGTTTTGTTTTAAGGACTAAAGGCCAAAGGTTTTGAATTCATATTATTTTAATCAAATGACTTACTAAAAAGAGAGGTGTTTGGTTCAAAGATTTGCTCTTAAACAAGTATCAAAAGTGTATGTATCTTAGAAGATCCATTTATCAAGTTAATTTGTAATCATATCAAGGCTTCACAGAAGAAATCAGACTTAATCCTTTTCCCTAGAATATAGTTTTAGATTCCTGAGATCACCTATATATTAATAGATCTTTATTTCAAAAAGGCTTCATGGGAGAAATCAGACTTAATTAACCCCATTTTCCCCTCTACAGACTACATTATAGGTTCTTAAAACTAACAGATTACAAGATTAATCGAATTTTTTAATGAGTTTTCAGTTTCTTTTCTAATTTTGATGTAAGAACCTCCACCTCCACCCCCTTTTATGGAACATGATCGCCAGCACATTTTAGCTTTTCTGTTGTGGTTACTTTTAGCTTCCTTATTGCCATCAGTTACCTGGCAGAGCACTACTAGTGATTTATTTCTTTTTACCTTCTGTATGATAACCCACTGGACACTGTAACACTTATTTGTGTCCTGGATTCACAGTTATTTCACCTGGTGACTTTGAAGAGGTACAGTGACTCTTGCCTTTACTCATTCTTTTCTTTTCCTTTTCTCACCTAACAGCGGCTGTTGATTCAACAGACCGAAGTCCTCGACCCACCTCTGCACCAGCCATTGCTCAGAGTCAGGTCACAGAAGGCAGTGGCCCAGGTGTATCTGACAAAAAAACAGTGGTTCCAAAATTACAGAAGGAAACAGTGAAGGATGAAGTGAAAAAGGAAGAAGTGCCACCTGAGCAGGCTGAGGCAGAGCCCACAGAAGTGTGGAAGGTATGTCGTAAGTCCACGTATCGAGCTAATTCACTTTCTGCTTTAGAAGTGTTAACTCCTTCAGCAGGTTTTCAAAGCATTGATTCTTGTAGAATCCTAACAAAGTTATTGCTTCCTCACTCCTGAAAGAAGATGGCTCCCATGAACCTGTAAAATGCTTTCATAGAATTATATCAGGAAGACTATAAGCTATCCCAGAAGTTTTCACAGCAGCATTGTGATCATCTGCTTTTAAAAATAAGTTTTACTCATCTAGAAGGTATCTCCACATTCCTTTTTAAGAGTAAACTGTGCTGGCATGATTAAAATATAACATGATTTCCTAAGATGGATGGATGTGCAACATATCCAGAGAATATCCAGGTATTGCCTAAAGCACATCTTTGTGGTTGTTCAAACTTTAAACAGTTTTACAAAAAGAGGTAGATCCATTTTATAGGAGAGGTTATACTACTGAGTTGCTTACTCAGTTTCTTACTTAACTCTCCTAGCTCTGAGTTGATTATACCCAGGGTCACTGAACTTAATTGAAAAATTACCAACTTGGGGGTTCCCTGGTGGTCTGGTGGCTAGGCTTCGGCTCTCTCACTGCTGCAGCCTGGGTTCGCTTCTTGGCCAGGGAACCAACCAAAAAAAAAAAAAGGGAAAGAAAAGAAAAAATAAAAATTACCAACTTAATGAGCAGATTTCTCAGGAGTTACAGTAACTGGACTGATTTTTTATGTGTTGATAAAATTTAAACACATTTAAGCAATGGTGCACTTAAGGTGTTCAGATATATTGAAGTAAATACAAGTCTCACTGTTGACAAGAATTAATAGATGCAGTCTTCATTTTTAAAAATGATATTTTTATATGTCTGTTAGGAAATTTAAAACCATGTTAAGACCTTAGTAAGTACTCTGACTCTGGCAGATGGATTAATCTTATTCTTTTGGAGTCAGTTCAATATCTAGTTTATCCATAGAGCAAAGGCCTATCTGGTTCTATTTTTATTGTTTTTTTTTTTTTTTTAACTATTGAATATGACATGCAGTTTTTACTGTCCTTTAATACTGACCAACTTGAGTCCAGAGAGAAGGAAAATTGAGTGAATGGGTGGGTGTTTGCATTTTTGTACCTAACCAAATGTGCATGATTTTGGCCATCAAGTTCAGTGTCAGCAGTGTGTTTTTAATGTTAGGCTATCTCACCTGGCACTTTTGAGCATTCTTGTACTAACTGGCAAGTGTTGCATTATTGGAGTTGGCAAAGGAATCTTTTTGAGTAGCTAAGATTCCTTTGGCTTTCTACATACAAACTTACCAGTTCTTTTGCCTATAAGCAAACACAAACAAGTATCTTCAAGCATAGGCTCCATTTGCTCTTGGGACCTTGGTGTAGTAGAGAGATCAGTTTCTGGTATATGCTCCCATTTAAGTGCCAGTAGTGTGGTCTTTTTGCCATTTATTTCTGAATGATATGTGTATTGAGATCAGACTGAAAGCCACCTCTAATAACCTTCTATTACTGTAATAGTAGAAATAGAATTAAGAGTGACTCTGAGTTGATTTTATTTGTAGCAGTAGAAAATAATTATGGAATTTACCTGAAGCCATATTTATCATATAAAGCAACAGTATAATAAAGTAGTCTTGTAACTGTAAATTTCACTATCTAACACTAATTTGTTACCAGAGAAAGATAGCTTTTTGGCATCTTTTTTTTGTGGCAGGGCGGGTGTTCCCTGGCTGGGAATTGAACCCAGGCCGCGGCATTGAGAGTGCCGAAGCCTAGCTACTACACCACCAGGGAATCCCAAATTTTTGGCATCACATTTTGCAAGTGTGAGGCATCTTTATTTCAATTACTGTTCTCTGTAGGGGCGTACACAGAACTACTTTAGTTCTTGGCCTCCATTCTTAGACTGAAGTAGAGATTCTCAAGTTCTTGCTGTTAGATCATGAAAGATCCAAATCAAGAAGTCATCATTTATTTACACAAGTCATTTAAGCTTTACAAAATAATTAAAAACTACCTTTTGCTAAGCATTCACAACTCTATGAAGATATTATCTCCATTTTATCAATAAAAATCTTAAACTCAGAGAGGTGAAGTAACTTGCTAATGGCTACACAGGAAGTATACTGGGTTTTCAGAGTAGAAATGACCCAAATTGTTAATTAATTACCCCTAGTAGTTCAAAGTGCTATTGCTAGATGTGCTTTTGATTTGAGTGCCACAAAATTCGGTTTTATCTTACGTTCTTCACATTCAGTCCTAGAGAAAATAGCACAATGACATTGTACTCCGAGGTAATGCTGCCAAGTGAGATTAAAAAGAATATGTCAAATCCACTGTAATGATGCAAAGTGATTGAGTTGACCCTTAAAAACAGTTTTCTGATTTTGAAATATCCAGTGCTTTAGGCATTACTCACTTTATTATGCTTCCTCTTAATAGTTTGTCTATGTTTTTTTTTTTTTTAATTCTATATACTCCATTTTGAGTATATAAAATAACTATTACTAAAGGTATTTCAAGGCTAAGATAAGGCCTTAATTATTCTCTTCCTAGTATTAAGAATGAATCTTACTCATCCACAAACGCATGGGCTCCAACTCCCCAGAGAGGCGATTTCAGTGTGTTGAATGTGGCAGCTGAGCCCTGTGTGTGCTTATTTATAAATCAGCCTTGGAAATAATTGCGTGTATTAGTAACAATTTGGATTGAGTTTATTTTGATGTTTTGTTGTCTAATAAACTCAAAAATGAAACTGCCTCCTTAAATATATTGATCAACTAACAAAATGTTTTGTATTTGCCTGCTTTGTATTATATGTGGTTTATTGTATATGTGCTTTAACTGTATTTAACTATCATGTATGTCATACATTGATGTCTTTATAAATTTGTTTTTAAATGTTATTTAAGGTACTTATAGATCATAAAAAAGCAGAACAAAAACATGGTTTACTTAAGCCTAGTTACTATTTTTAACAAGTAAAATATGTTTTCTTCATCAATAGGATAATTACCTTAAATTTTTTTTTTTTTTAATTTGGCTGTCCATATTGTCTCTTCAGCCTTAAAAATGTGATGGTGGATTAACCAGTTGCTGTTGAGAGCAATGTCCTTCCCTGTAACACCCCCTAAGGCCGCATCATGATGATTACGTATGAGCTTATTTCACAACCAGCTTAAAGAGGCGGCTTATTTGGAAACAGTGCTATTCATAGAAACCTACTAACCTAAAATGTTTTTACCACTTTATTTCTTAAATGTAGGTGGAAAAAACCCACATCGAGGTCACAGTACCCACCTCAAATGGTGACCAAACACAGGTTTGTGCCAGTAGGCCACTTGTTCCTTTTCCCCTCCCTCCTCAATTTTTTCTTCTCTTCTACTCCCCTCTCCTTAAAAAAAAATTATAAAATGAAAGTTTAAAGAAATTCAATGAGCCAATATTTTATCTTTTTTCTTCTTTTTTTAATAATGGCAAAACAGAAGCTTGCAGAAAAAACTGAAGATCTGATAAGAATGAGGAAGGTTAGCCATTTTTCACTTTCACAAAATTGCATTAAGCATCACCCATGCTGACTTTTACAGTGCATTAAAAAGACAGTGATCCATTCTTTTCATTGATTTCTCTTCATCAGAAATTACTTTCAAATAGCAGATGTATAATTATAAGAAATTATCATCTTATACTATGTATTGAGAATTTTCATTAAAATAAATTTTCCAGTAGGAAAATATCTTTTGAAACACAGTGAAATAATTAGTAGAGGCCAAATCCTTTATACTTAAACTTTATAAGAAATATTTCACAATGGCATCATATTCTTGAAATCATTGACAATATGTTATACATACTTATTATGAAAACCATCTTAGTAACTCTCAGTATTGTTAGTAACTATGGGTTTGGCTGCTCTATGCCTTGTTCTTCCCATCTGTAGAGTGGGATGATTCAGGTCTAACTGACTAGAACAAGCTTGTCCAACCCCTAGCCCATGGGCCGCATGCAGCCCAGGATGGCTTTGAATGTGGCCCGACACAAATTTGTAAACTTTCTTAAAATGTTGTAAGATGTTTTTGCGAAGTTTTTTTTAGCTCATCAGCTATTGTTAGAGTTAGTGTATTTAATGTGTGGCCCAAGACAGTTCTTCTTCCAGTATGGCCCAGGGAAGCCAAAAGAGTGGATACTCTTGGACTAGAATATTGATTGATCATGTATGTAATGTCCATAGATCTTTCTTAGGAAAGATTTTGGAGATGTACACACTGCCGTATTGCTAAGTATGACATATGTCCAAAAAGCTAAATAATGTTTTAAAATATTTCTCTACTCAGTGGAACATGGAGTTTCAAATCTCCTTAAAATTGTATATTTTAAGGTAACCCTCAGACAGCTCAGTGTCAAAAATGAACATGAAGCAGCTTTTTATGTAAGAAGCCAATGAAGCCAGGAGCACTGTCTGTTTAAATAACATCATCACATTCTTCCATCGTTCATGAACAAGGTCATCCATTTTCCAGTGGTAATTGTGTCCTTTGTGTCTCCTTGTGATTCTGTGACCATTTCATGTTGGCATATGCTGCGCTGTGGACATTTAATTTAAAATATTTTTTTGGTTTGCCAATTTGCAGTTTTTTTTTCCTGCAAGAACAACATTTTAATTTTTTATGCTTTTCTGTTTTTCCCTCTTTCATTTTCACAGAAAAAGAGAGAGAGACTAGATGGTGAAAACATTTATATCAGACATAGCAATTTAATGTTGGAGGTTTGTATGAACTTGAAGCTTATTTCAGTTGGTTGCCTGTAACCTGCATTCTTTGCTGATCCCCCTTTCTTCTTTCTGTACTGCATTTGGTTTTGCATGCCATTGCATGAGAGAATTTTAGGTTTAAAATGCTTTTGCATGTTGGTAAACATGAAGATATGCAACCATTTCTCCTTCTGACTCTTTAGTTTCCATCTCTCACACTTATCTAAAAAATATATGATTGGCATTACTTTTGCCTCTTACGGTTCCATTGTAGAAAATTCTACATCACTGTTAAAAAATTCCTTGAATTTTCCAAGAGTATAAATTCCTGTATGTCCCGAGCATCAGATTTTTCATCTTCTGAACTGAGAGTGTGGAAAAGTAAGAGAAATTATTACAGTTCAAAATGGGCTTAAAATATTGGGGATACCAGAAAAATGACAGGACAGTTGCGGGGGAAAGTAAGATACAGGAAGGAAAGAAGGAAGCCTAGCATTAATGAGTAGTTAGTATGATGTAAGATAGTTGAATCACAAAAACAGATCTGTGGGTATGAAGTCATTATTTTAAATGAGAAAATTGAGGCTTAGAAAAATTAAATAATTTCCCTAATAGTCACAGCTGTTAAATTGGTAAAAGTAGGATTTGAGTTAGGTTCTACCTACCTCTATTAAACCACATTTTTTTCCATTCAGAAATAGCAGTATATTGTCTGCTGTATGAGTTATAAGGTCATTTCCCCACTGCATTCAACATTGGTGAGACTTTTACCAGTGTTATATTGTATACTTATCTAGTTTTGAGCTCCACATTGGATAAGGAAATGTAAAACTAATTAGAAGATTTGGGGGACTCTATGAGGAAAAATTAAGGAAACTGGAATTATTCTGTGTGGAAAATACTGAGGCCATATTAGTTTACACATCAGAAAAACAAATAAAAATTGAAGACCAGATTATTTTGTAGTTTCACTCAAGACAGAGCCAAAAAAAAATTGAGCACACACTCTGGCATCAGGTATTTAACTTAGATATAAAGAAAATATAAATATACAGGAAGATGATAGATAAACCTGGTTTCTGTCTTCAGGAAGCTTATAGTACGGAGAGGAGAGAAATAGTAAACAAGTAGCGATAAAATGATTATAAGTTGTTATAAAAGCTTTGAAGGAAATAAATCCTGTGCTATGCTAATAAAAGGCTTCTACTCTGAATAAGATGGAGAGGGAAGTTCTTTCTGAAGAGATAACGTTTTAGCTGAGACCTGAAAGATGAACATCAACTATTACATGTGGCAAATATTAAACTGGAAGTGTAAAGAAACTTTTTAAGATAGATCTCTAGTTTAATATAATGGCCCCTACTAATTATTTAACCTCATCTTATTCTTTGTCAAAACATGTATTTTGAGTTCCTGCTATATATATACAAGTATAAGGTACTTTAATAAAAGTAATAGTAATACAAATTATAGCCAGCCTTCATTAATAATGTTCTGTGTAGTGGGCATAGTACTAAGTGCTTACATACACTTACCTCATGTAACATGAGGTTTTCCAAGGCTAGACCCTAGAATATTTCAAACTTGGCAACTAGATCTCTTTACTTTAGCCCATAATTGAAACTAGACCTGAATGGTTCCACTTCTGAGATTAGGAAGAATAACAGATGTCAGTTGGTCTCCTTGTATTTAGCAATTTCTCATCTACCGATTCCAAACATGCTTATTTCTTGACTAGTCCATCTGTGTAGTGCTTTCCTCTTAACTGGAACCTGCAGTACCAATCATATATTTGACATTTGTTCCACAAGGTGTGTTATGGCTTCTGAGACTCATAAAGTTCTGTGTGTGGTGTGTTTTACCCCAGAATTTCACTGACAGCCATGAGAGGGGATTTCTAATAAGTGTGTGCTTGAAAATTAAAACTACTAACTACCTTTTAGGAATATTTTATATTTAATGAAGTGTTTGGTTTGATTGCTGCTAAAATTATAATATGATAGGCATCAAAAGTGTCTAACCTGAAAACAGCCAAAGAAATTTGTCTAATCATCATTCTCTAGTTATTACAAAAGTTTGGAGTTTTTTTTCCTCCTAAGGAAGTTCTCTCAAGTTATCTGTCACACTAGCAGGTTTTTTTTTTTTTTAAGCATCCCTTCTCCCCCTACTCCTACCCCACCCCCACTAATGCTTTGTTCTGGCACAAATAAGGTCGAGTTCATTTTTAGATCTACCGCCTCCTCCTCCATCTCCCAGAAGGAACCTGTAGCAAGTGTCTATGACAAATTCTATTTGAAACAGGTCCCTTTGAGATCTTAATTTTACTCTGTGCCCCCACAGGTTTCCAAAAGAGCCAGCTAAGAAGGATGGAGAAAGTTCCCTCAGAAACCACTCATGTTATTGAAACATTTATTTTCTCAGTTTCCAAGCCAACCAAAAGCTAGGCAAGACGAGTAACAAATCAACAGTCTCTCACATTTTAAGAGGCTAACCTAGGGAGTTTTATGGCTTTCCATAGCATCTCTTGCTCATTTTTATTTTGCTCCACTCATACGTTTAACTCTCCCTCAAAAATGTTAAGTTGTTTTTGGCCCAAGCAGATGTAATTTCCAGTCAGGAGCTGGGTCCCAGGGCCTTACATGCCTGGTGTGTCTCAGTTTCTCAGCCTACTACTGAGCCTGTTCATACTTTTTCTTTAGCTAGTAAACAAGCTTTTCTTGCTTTCAGCTAGAACAAAAGTGCAAACTGTTGTTTCCCCATGGTGAATGAAGCCCTATATTCATGAGCTATACTCACATTTCATCTCAGGAAGCAAGAGGTACTCTTATGGGGAAGCTACAGGATTGCCCTTTTTGGGTGCATTTTCTCTGTGGATGATTACAAAGCAAATATACGTGGTTCATTCTTGCAAAAATAAAAAGAATTGACTATTAAATGAGTTTTCTGAATGAATATCTCCAGAATCAAAATTGTGTCATGTGTTTCATTGATTCTTTTACCTATGCTTTATTCCCTTTGACATTGCTTTTGGGAAAAAAATTAATGTAGTTAAAACCTAAATTGCTCCAGAAAAAACTTTTTAAACACATTTTTATTTAAGTGAGTTCCAATGAGGCTATTTTTCATGAAGCCCCCCCCCCAAAAAAAAAGACTAATCCCCAAATTCACACAACATATTAGGAGATATATTTAGTATTATACTTTTCTTGGATACAGCGCTGCCTTGATATATAATAAACACAGAATTTTTAGCAGTCATCAAGTGACGATCTCCCACATATTTTGATCTCAAGCATAGATCTTTTGAGGTTTTTTTCAGAGAAGTATGTTGGACAAAGAACATTTGAATTTTTGTCTTCAAGTTGTATTTCCTAATCATCAAGGAGATATGTAAGGTATTTGATGAACTCTTGTTAAATCTCTCCTGATCCATTTAAAGTTACAAGGAGAAGGTCCCTATTTTGAATTGTATGTACTAAGAAATGAAGTGAAAGAATGGAAAGCATAACGCTTTTAGTTTGTGTGAGTAATTATTCAGAGATAGTAACAGCTTGCTCTGGAGCCTTGAGCCTGGAATTCCAGCAATGTTTTTTTTTTTATATATATATATATAATCTTGGAGCCAATCAGTTTCTCCCAGGGGAGTACTTTTTTAAAAAATTATAGTTGACATAAAATATCATATTAGTTTCAGGTGTACAACATCATGATTCAACTTTTATATAAATTCTTATAGCAAGGAAGGGCTATTCCTGTTTACCAAAACCAACAACAGCTACCTAGTAATAGGGAAGCAAAATTATCTTTAGGTAGAAATAGAGGGATTCTATACAGATGCAACTCACCAACACAAGGCAGCCAGTGGTAGGAGTTGAATCTTTAACCATGTCCTTTATTTAACAGTTTCTCCTTGTCTGTTGCTATCTCCATCCTGCCTGAGCTGAGCCTGAATTGGTTCATATCAAGCTGAGGCTAATTGAGTTATGGGATTACCTTCTTCAGATGAGGAGTTGGAGATCTAGCAATGTAAAATTCAGGAGTGAGCTCCTTATGAGTTATATAACTGCTAAGAGCCATGGGGTTATGATGCTTCACTGCTTCCAAGAAAAGCACCTTATTTAAAAAAGAAAAATGCAAGCAAATATACCATGTTGTATATTTACAATTCAAATGAAATTTATGGATTAAGAACATCTGTCCTGGATGTGGTGTGTTTTCTACCAGTGCCTATAGACTGTGATGGGCTTCCCTTGGTGTGTTTTTTTCCCTGAGTATTTATTGTTTTGCATCTTTATCCTTTCAATAGGATTTAGACAAAAGTCAAGAAGAGATAAAAAAACATCATGCCAGCATCAGTGAGCTGAAAAAGAACTTCATGGAATCTGTTCCAGAACCACGGCCTAGTGAATGGGATAAACGCTTATCCACTCACTCCCCATTCCGAACACTTAACATCAATGGCCAAATCCCCACAGGAGAAGGAGTGAGTACTTTGTCCATGTGACCAGATGTGCGAATGAGTGAAATAAATGTTTCTGTATATTAATATTACGTATCTGAGAGAAAGTTTAGAGCAAAACTTTAGCTTGGTGCCTCACCAGTGCATTGTAGCTTTAAGGCATTCATAATCAAACACTTGTTTTTTTTAAGTCATATGGACTACCTGGTCTAATATGGGAGCCACTTAGAGCTGCCACTAGATGATTAGGGTCTGAGAACTGTCTGCAGCTGTATGCTGCTAGCTAGTGTGTTTACACATTGACCATAAGCCAGCGGAACTTTATGTTCAAACTGTGCCTTCAAGGACCAGAGAGTTTTCTAAATTTAGTAAGGTCAAAACTGGAAAGGGATAAGCATTTAAAAAAAAACTTTACTTGAACATTTGCACAACTTAGAAATGTCTGGAATGGTTGACCAAAATTATGTAATAAACCAAGGAGGCCCAAAGCCACGGAATGTATTTCTATTTTAGAAAAACTATTGATTTATTTTTATCTTTATGATAACATCAATACACTGTTTTATAACATAGTCACCATTAGAGGAAGCCAGAGATTCCTTTCAGGAGCTGTTCTTTTTCTGTTATTGTTGTCATTATCTATTGTAGAAATCCTACACCCAAATAAATGAATCTGTGGGATGAGAATATCTTAAAAGTTACCTTTAGCACATATTCAAAAATTTTTTACTTAATCTTTAGTCTGTCAGGTTAAATATTTATATAAATTGTCATAATGACTCAACAAGTGAATATAATGATTTTTTTTATTATATGCTCATTTCCCTCCCAAAGCAATAGTAATTCTAGTTAAGAAGGGTAAAGTGATGCCTTAATAACTTAAAAACATTTGTTTTTATATTCAGAATTTATTGTAAGCTATTCAACTTATTGTTTGGTTTCTGGAACTGGAGAAGAAAATAGAAGTTGGTTCACAGAGGGTACTTTTTATATTTTTCAAAATGTGATTAAAATTGGCTAACAGGTCTCCAAACAGAGTTGAACCTGTTTCATTAAGTAAGGGTGGAGGATTCCTGAATGATGGGTAGATAAATAGTTACAAGAGATGATAGGATGCAGTTTTTGTTATGCAGTGTCCTCTTGGCCTCCATGCCCTGATAATGAATGCATGGACATGGGTAGTTTTGTATTCTAAATCTAGAGACTGTCCCCTGAACTGAGAACACTGACTTTTTTTCTCATGGAGAAAATGCCTGTTTCCATCTCACCTGGTAACTGCATATTTTCTAGAGTTTTCTTCTCGACTCTGTGCAAATGATAAAAGATACTCACCTACTTTGAAAACGTAACTTAGTGTTCTCTTGGATGAGATTTGGTAAATTTGAATCAGTCTCCATTTCCAGAAAATATTTTGTATCTTAATAGAAACCCTTCAGAAGCCATCTTGGTGCTGGTTTTGGGAATGGCTATGTCATTCTGTGGACTTTTAATGGCTCTTCAAAATTAAATTAGATCAGTGGGGAGTACTTGAGCAACTTTAGCTCTATGCTTGTGTATATTACACCTCTAAATGAATAATGAAATAAATAAGGACTGGACTGTGATAACCTTTTATATAAGATAATTCCACTTTCTGGCATATCTTACTTTTTCTTTAATAATTAGGACAATATTTCTGTTCTCTGGGATACCTCCTCCACCCTTGACACGTTGTTGTTGCATTGCAAAGCAACTGAATTTTATATAATTTGTGTATGACCAGGTGAAGAAAACCTCTGTCCTTCTCTCGGAAAGAAAGGTTGGTGGGCCAGAGGTAATGCTGCTGTTATGACTTACGCTTCTCAGTCAGAATTTGCTCTTGTCATGGCATTAAGCAGATAATCCCCCAGAACCAAACAGCAGCTGCTGAGTAATTTTTTTTTTCTTTTGGCTATTCTAATAAATTCACACTCACTGCTTTTTGACCTAACACATAACATTTTCACTGCTGCAGCTTTTGCAGCTTTCATTTTGCTTATTTCAGCGCATGGCTGGTTGAAAAGCTGCATGAAGATGTAAATATGTATTCAGAGAGAAAATGAATTTAATTGTACCCTATTCTTTATATGTTGTCTTTCTTCTCCCCTTTATTTTCTTTTAAAAATCATTATAATTTTGCATCCTTTCTTTTCCTTTTTTTCTTTTTTGCTGACCAGTCCCCCAGCTACTTTCTCCCTGATACATATCACTTAGGGGTGTGCAAAGAACCAGTGTCACACTTCCAAACTGATCCAAGAAGGCTGGCTCAATTGAGAGAACTTAGAGCCAAGTTTTTTCTTTCGTAGATAACATCTGTCTTGACTAGATGGCAGAGTACAGAAATTGGGGGGTGGAAGTGGGAACCTCACAACTGGACAATGGGAAAAAAAAACTTTCCTTAAAAGTGTCAAAAGTATTTGCTTAATGTGTTGTATAAATCTTCATAATGGTCATTTAATTGTGATTCTGAGAACAAGGAGAGGGGAGTTTGCAATTGTTAAGATTTGTAGGTTTTGGGGTTTTGTTTTTTTGATAGACCTTGGAGGCACATATAAACTTTTGTACTTTTTTCTTTGCAATCTTTAAAATGTATGGGATTAAGATTTTTATCCCCTTGAGCAAAAGCTAATTGCCATATTGAATGAACTGTTACAGTTTTTAAAATCTGTATGAAGAGAAGTGAGGATGACTTTTATATTCTGCCATTCTATTTGTAATAAAAATAACTTTTCTGATGGCAAGAAGAATTCTTTATTATTGGCTTCACCTGACCTAGCTAAGAAAAATTGGCAGCATCAAAACAATGAGAAATGACCCAAAATTCATAAGTTAATATCCTTGAAGGAAGAATAAATACTATAAGGAAATCCAGTGATTCTTTGAACTTTCAGGACTTCCAGTGTTCATTCATTCAAAAAATTATCTATTGCCTTCCCTACTATGTTATAGACATTTTGTTGGGATAAATTGCCAAGTAAAGTAAAATAGTGTTAAAAAGATTTTCTTAAATCCTTTGCACATCCCCAAGTATCATTTTTGAGCATTTTTCCATCTGTCATTCTGTTCATCTTTTTCTGTCTTTCTTGATCTTCTACCATGAAAGCAGACACAGGAGCGTGCTCTGTTAGTGCAGGATGAAGAGAAAATTAAAAGGCAAGAGAGATCTACTGAAAGAGCCTTGCCCCAGCAAGAAAATGAAGAAATTCTTCCCAAGGTTTCTATTCCAATCCCTGAAGATCACAAGTCTTTCAAAAAGTGCCACCTCTACTCTAGTACTTTTCCATCTCCTCGTATTCCTTTCATGATGTCTTTTCTCGTGGTTCTTGCATTGGCTGTTTGGTGGTTGGTCTTTCTGTGATCAGAAAGCAGGGTGCTCATCTGAAATGTCAAGACTAAAACCATTCAACTTTTGTGATTGGCGTCTATTGTGTTATCTTCTGTATGATGCTCTCTGATCTTGTTAGTTCACTGTCCTGGGGAGATCTTGTGACCATTTTTCTGTCAATAAAATGTTACTCTTTGTAGAATATGTATCATGAGTTACAAAGGAGTAGGAATGGATTGCCCAAGCCAGCTTTCCTCACTGAAGTTTAACAATTTTAGACAAATCAGATTTAAGTATATGGCAGATTAGTACTTCCTTCAAAAGCTTTAACTCTTATCCTGCATGTTCTTATTGTTTATTGTTGCTATGTCCTCTTCTCCAGTGTTTCACACAAAAGCAGGATACGCTGTAGAAACATTTGATGGAATATTTTCCTTTTCTTCTATAGTCAATTGTGTGGCAGGTAGTTTAAGAAAAAATTTCAACTTGCTAATCTTTCAAAAGCCTTAAAATGATGTATTTTAATCTATGAATTCAAAACCACTCCTTTTCTTGAGATATCAAACCAGTACATACAAAGGCCTTTTTTTGGAAAAAGGCTTTTGACTTCTGTGGCCTTCTTATGTGTATTTCTGAGATGTACAGGGACAAACAACTTTATCCTGCCTGGTGTATAGAAGATATCTGCAAAGGTTAAATGCCATATTTTCACAAATAGGATCTTGATGGTTTATTAAGGAAAATGGTGCTGGTGCCCCTTATCCTCCAGCCAGGGCTGAATTTCCCAAACTATACCCATCGTTACAAGTCCTGGAATACCAATTTATTAAAAATCTGGACATAAACATATCCTTCTCTGAATTAAAGTACTGTGTTATTTGTTTATGACAAGTAATTATATCACTAGAAGTAATATTTAGCCATTATGGTAAGCTTGAAATACATATATTGATATATTTTGTTTTCCTGATACACGTTAGACCTGCTTATTCTTACATGTGTTGATATCAATTGTTTTTAATTGATGGCCTTGTGAGTTAAAGTTCTGTCATGATGAGTATGTGTCCTCTGTTTGCATGTTAATTTTTAAGGCTTTCCTGAAGTAAATATGAGCGTGTTCTCCCTTCACAAATTTGGATGCCTAATCTGTTATTTATTTTTTTTACCTTGGTATTAATGAAATCTTGCATGTATCTTGCTTTTTATAGCATTTGAATGTACCAATGTGGATGATTTGGTTAATGTTGTCTCAAATATTTGTTTTGAAATCTGAGTTTCATAGGGTTATCAAACTGAAATTATTGCGTTTTGTTTTACTTCTCAATGCTTTTCAGTTGATGAAAGTTCTAAACAAGACTTTTTCTTTTACCAGAGAAAGAGAGGACAGCAAAGCCAAGAATCTTTTGTCCTTCAACATCCCCATAATAGTTTTATTGTTTCTGTAGACATGTAGAAATAATTCCCTGGTATTCCTGAAAACTGTTGTTCTGTCATAGGCTTTCCAAAAAACAAACAAACAAACAAACAACAGGAAAAGCAAGGAGTGGGTTAAATTTAAAAATCTGGTGTGACTGTGTATCTTTCATGTCATAGGCTATGTCTTTTTACAATAAATATTTTGTAATTAAGCATATTTATTGATTCACTCATAACAGGAGAAAAGAGACCTCAAGTCAACCTGAAATACCACAAAGCTGTTCTCTAACACAGGAAGTAATCATCCTTTATCTGTGAAAAAGGGATGTAAGAGTTTTCCTTATGAAATAAACAAAACTATAGCATTGGTTAGATTCTTCTTTCAAGGAACTAAAAATAAAATCTTAGAATTTTATTGATAACTTTTATAATTGGTTCAGATTATGTGCGTTTTCATCCTTATACAAAGCATTTTATTGTTTTTGTAAACTTTACCTTGAAATTTATTGTTTTTGTAAACTTTACCTTAACTCTTTGTATTAGAGTTATTCCAAGTCTATTATAAAGTCTAGTATAGTAAGCAACAATACTCTGCAGTTTTCTGAAGTGTAGCCAGAGTCCTCAGAGATCCTTCCTGATGGTCAGAGGGGAAGGGCCAAGCCTTTGCTTTGGATTGAGCTGGCCAGTACAGGCTCAAAAGATACACATCATGGTTATCAGAGGAAAAATGGTAATCTGCCAGTGTTTGTAACCTGAAGCTGTAAATAGTCTTGGCTTCCTTTTCACACCTCATTTGATTCTCAGTGCCAGAGACAGATCCAAATAACTGCATGGGTTTTCCACTGGTTCAGTTTCTTAGTGGCAGGTTGATAATTAAAAAACAATTTAGACTAAAGTTATTAGTACACACCAGTAAAAAGTCTTGGGTTTTTGCCTTGGTTTTGCTTTTAATTATTTCTAAGATGACTCTGAGAAGTTAATTTCACTACCTGGTACCCACATTTCCGCCTAGTAACATGGAGACAAACCTACCTCATCAGAATGGCTGTGTAACCTTTTCCTGGAACTGGAAGCTCTGGTTATCATTCAATTCTTAGTCTTTTAGGGACTGGGAAGATGGAAACTAAAAAAACAAACACATGTTAACTTCTTGGAATATTTTACATGAAAGTAAGCAATTAAGTAGTTGTGTTTATTTCCATCTGCTTCTTATTGATATTTGAACAAGCACTTACAACTACTAAGGTTAAAAAATGTCTTTCCAAATTCATCATACTCTTAAGCGATTCATTTTATCCATATCATGTATGTTTAGAGTGGACCATACTTGAAAACAAAGCCAGCGTCAGTATTTTGAACCCATCCTTTAGCCATTTTCTTAAGCTCATAATTGGCATATGAAGGAGATTCTGTTTGTATGAGTCAATTTTACTATTTGTTTACATCTTTGGTAAAAGTTTTGAAGGAAGAAAATATTGACTTGGTTGACTAAGATTAGACTGAGATAATCTGTGGATTAGATTTCCAGTTGTCATCCTGGATGCTAGTATATTTCTATTAAATATTATAAATTTTACTCTGAAATTTCTTTAGATATAAGTCAATTCATTTTCTCCTACATTCCTAAGTCACTTCTGTGATACTTCCTACATGTAAGCACATAGGACACAGTAGGCATTAGAGGTTTGACTATTTTTTAGAAGGCATTATGAATCAAAATTTATATTGTGCTTTGTTCAGTGATCACATATCTTTAAAAAAAAGACAGAAAATTCAAAAATAATATGACACACTTTCCCATTTTTTTGTGTATGTGTTTTGTTTGTTTGTTTGTTTGTTTTGCTACAAGTATTGGGTATAGTAAAGATATAGAAAACTTCTCTACACTTTCCTTCCCTTTTATTCTTCTTCATAGAAATTATTAAAACCTGAAACTTCTTTATAGCATTCTCTACCACACTGAGAAATACTATTATATTGTTTCTGTTACAAACAGAAATTTTGCTCTTTTTTTATTGCACTCAAACTTCTCTTTTTGTTTCCATTTCTAGTAGTACAACTTCTTATTCTTATTTTCTGTTGTGCACATCATGTGGGATAATTCTGTTTGCTTCCTCTGCAGTGGATAGCTTCAATACATCTGCTCTCATTTCTGTGACTGTTACCCCTCATGCCTTTGGATATCCTTTTTACTGCAGAAAGGAATATTGCTGCAGACCTAGGAATGGGCACCTGAAATAGTTAAGAAGGGATGATTGTTAAGGTGAAGAAGCCATGTAAAGTTAGGCTGGAAGAGGGAAAGGGGTGACTATGATCAACAATCACAAATTCATGGAACATTTCATTTTGTAAATGAAATTCCTATCATACTAGAACTTGAAAGACAAAAAGAAGAGAAAGTAGTTTGTTACTCCCACAGATCAGGAATACAGACTAAAAGCTAAATAACTTTAATAATAGCCTAACCAAATATATAGATGACAGATTATTGAGGAAATGTATGCCGTAGGAATTCTTTTCTAATCCTCTGAGATTGATATCGTAGAGGTCAGCTCTCTCTTTTATCATAGAGACAATTCTGTTTAGGTAAATAATAGAATAAATCTAACATTTCAAAGATTAAAGGGGAGTGAGGAGGTATAGAGTCCCAACTATCTCTTTCAGGTTTCCCAAAATCAATAAAGGATGCAGTTTAGGCTCCTCTTTTCCTCTACTGTCTCTTTAAAGAAGAGTTTTTCATATGTATAGGATCCTATCTCAAGAAAAGACAGAGAATAAAAATTAAGGGGAAAACATGATTATTGCTATCTAAGGCAATGAATTGTAGGTTTGCAAAGAAGCACCATTATCAGAATTTTAGGATCCAACTCCTCTCTCCTATAATGCTTGACTCTTCTGTACAGTATCATTAAAGATTTAGAGGACAGGTGGTCTCCAGCTTTTGATTAAATATCTCCCAAGAGAAAACACATTACTAATATCTTTGAACATCTCTGATTTTTGTATATAAGTCATTCTTATATTAAGCCAAAATCTGTTTCCCTGTAGTTTTCACTTCTTGGTCCTGAATGTAGGCATTCTGAAGAATTTTCTATCTTCCACTGTATAAGGTCTTCCCATGGTTACAAGTAACCCTCATGGTGAAATTAGTCACAACTCTTGCCTTCAGATAACGTGCCATCTTAAATCCTGATCTGTCCCATTCTTTCTCCTAGCATGTTATCCTGCTGCTTTCTTGCTTTCTTTTTCTAGCTTTCCATCTTTTATCTGCTCTTTTTCTTTCTGGGTCTGTTGCCCATAGGTTGCTTCCCTATGGTTCATTTAGCTTTATGTCTCTACCCATTGACTTGTCCTCTCTAAAAGAACATTTTGAAATTCCTGAAAATCCCAGCTTCTTCACAGATAACACAGACACTTGGGACTTTATTTTTTAGGTCAAAGATTGGGATAGGATAGTTTTTTAGCTTTAGAAACTTCCTGTAGCCCAGAATCTGTTGACAAGATAATATCACTATTATATTCTAAATTTGCTTGCCTTCTCTGACAGCCTGACTAACCTTTACATACTTCAACACCCCCAGGTGATTTGATGTATACCAGTGTGATATGATAAACTATGGACACTTACTTTCTGTTTAACATTCTGATTATGATTTAGATCCCCACCAGAAAAAAATAGATATTAAAAATTTAAAATATTGTTAATCCATCTCTCTTAGTTTGTGCCTATCTTTTTAAAACTATGAGATTCTCAAAGGTGAGAGGCCTTGTTTTATTCAGTTCTGTTAGCCAGTCTATCACCTCTATATCTCATATATCTAACAAATAGTAATTGTTAAATTGAATTAAGTGATTAGTCACAGATGGTAATAGATAAACTCTAACTTTTCAGTTAGAATCTCTTGTTTTGGGACACAAATGTGTGCCCAATTAATCACCATATGCCCAGAAAACTATATACACCCAGTAGCCACTGTTTCTCTTGTTTATCCCATACATGGTCCCTGGTTTATCCAAAGAACCTACATATACCTCTATGTTGGGTGCCAGTCTCTCCTGTTAGTATCTTGTACTGTGGTTCAATTAAAAGCTCTTATCCATTTACCACACGTAATAATCAACTGTTTTCACTATAGAACATATGATTGAGACTGGGGTACTTACCTGTATGTACAAATTCATCTTGGAGCATGGTATCATAAAGGGAACCAGTTATTTGACAATCTGTGTTTACCTAAATTTCACTGCAGAGAGCAGTTTGATACATGTGTTTTGTGTTTTACATGATATGAAAGCACCAAATGTTTGTGATACCAAGAGTTTTTCAGATAACAGCTAGGTCAGGGGGTGGCAAACTTCTTCTGTAAAGAACCAGATAGTATTTTAGGCTTTGCAGGTCATACAGTCATAACTCCTCAACTTTGCCATTGGATAGTGAAAGCAGCATGGACAATAAGAAAACAAATTAACATGAAGGTGATCCAATCAGAGTTTACTTAGGGACCCTGAAATTGAATTTTATATAATTTTTGTGCCACTAAATATTATTCTAATTTTTTTCTTATCCATTTAAAGTTGTAAAACTGTTCTCAGCCCATAGCCGTACAAAAACAAGGAGAAGGCTGTATTTGACCAGCTGGTGTGGTTTGCTGACCTCTGATATAGGTCTAGAAAACCAGGAAACTGATTAATTACATTTTCTGCCTTTTCATTGTTTTCAAGAGCTGTAGTTGGAATTTTGCCATCTTCGTTCAGTGTTGAAGTGTTCTTTATCTTGTTTATGATTAGAAATAAGAAACAAAAGATGAGGAATTCATTTCTGTTTATCTGGCAGTGAGGGTACACCTGAACTGTTATCTAAAATATCAATAACCTCAGCACCCCTGCCTTTGTCAGTTTTCCAAATTGTTCTATGTTAACTGTGTTTTTAACATACTTAGTGATGAATCCTTTGTTTTGTTTGTGTTTTAAGGGTCTATGTCCATTTTTTTCATAAGCAATAAAGAAACAATTCCCCAAATCACCTTCTCTTTAGCCAAGATTTAGAGATATCTAACAAACATGGTAAAGAAAGTTAAATGATTTTCACTCTGAACTTTTGGTACACCTTCATGTTTCACGCAATTGTATAAATGTAAGGTCGGTAATCTAAGGAAAACATTTTAGAACTGTTCTTCTTTCAAAATAAAGAGATTCCTCTGCAAGGAATTCCCTTATTAGGGGCCTAATTGGGCAATATTTACCAATAAGCCAGAATAAAATAGCATTATATTGTTTCATAAGTGTCTTTGCTCCCTAGTTGACATGATTGTGTTCTAAAAGAGTCCTTGATCTGTAATTAGCTTTGGGAGGTGCTTTCTAATAAATCCCTAAACCAGTATTCCTTTCAATTCCCTGGTCCGGGATCCTTCAGCTCTGATACTTGGTTGAATAAATCGTTTATCCATTTAGCCGCTCAGGAAGATATTCAAGCCTAAAGAAATCTACTAAGAACTTAACTTTTGAAACAACTTCTTTGATATTTTTCTTACATTATTTGCTCTGTTAATATGTAAATTTATCATGAATAAATCTTATTGCAAATCTGATTCTGGTTGATACTAGTCATTAAGGAAATAGGAACCAGTAATGCTATACATAGACAGACCCACTACAAAGTAAAAAAAAAAAAGGAAAAGGCATACTGTTAGCAAGTCTTTCTCGAAGAGTTCTCCTATTTTCCCATATTTTTACTCTTCTCTGTGGCCCAGTGATTGTCTTTTGTTCAGTCCTAAAACAGAGATAACCTTTTGGCATATGTTCCATTCTCAGAAAATTAATATTTCAAGTCAGCTTGGAACTCATTTGATTTATTTATACCAAGTTTTAAAAACAACTTTTTAGTAGCTAATTTAATTAGTCACTATAACACATGTAATTGTCACATCTATTAGAAGCATTTTTAATATGCTGGATTTGTCTTTTGGTTGTTTTTTTAAGCACTCTACAATTAGTGGTTGTTAATCATTCAGTGTTGCCACTCTGATCATATTGAAAAGTGAAGAATGGAGTGGGTGTGGATATGTGGGTGTGAGGAGAGCTTGCTCCTGTAATGTGGAATTAATGGAAGGTATTCCACTTGATCTGTTACTTCACCTTGGATAAGCCTTATCTTTTATCTTACTCTCACAGTTCTAGATTCTCTTGTATTATCCAGGTGATTGCTTAAAACCAACACTCTACATTTTGAAGTGGTCTGTTTACTAGCTCGAAATATGTACCTTGTGGTCAAGTCTGAGTAACATTAAAATTTTGTAGTGTTTCACCAAAGCCACATTCCATTTAGGAATTGGTTGAAAATGTTAACATGGGAAACTATTTTCATCATTATAGAATTTTTCAGGAAGAGAAGACACAGCTAGTTATAAGAGTTTGAAAACTATTATAAAACTAATAATAGTTTTCTGTTCTATGTAGTTCTGTTGATCAAGGTGCTATTTTCTAGATATCAAATTGGGGTATAATATTTTTCTTAAGAGCTTATTATGCCTTTAATCGTTTTTTGAATTGGGACGTCTGAGGAATCTTGCCAAATATATTGAATTGTGTTCATACTAAATGATCAGAGTTTTTGTACTGGTTATAGCCTCCTCCTCTCTATCTCCACCTCTCCACCTCAACCCTTCTTTAGTATAATGAAGTAAAATTGACCAACCAAAGGCTTCTGGCCTCCTAGACATGTTTAGCATAACCTTTAATATTTGCTCAATCACTTTGACTTCTGTAGCTCTATTCAAGTTTGAGAACACTCATTTGATCTGTGGAGTCCTTGCTGGTGAGTGCAGTGTTAAGGCAAAATTTTCTATTACCTAATAGTTAAAATTTTGCATCAGGTGCTGATTTTGAAGCTGTTTGCTTTTACATTCATGTATTGTGGGGATAATCTAATAACAGCACCATTTAGGAAATTATAAAAACTATTGTTGAAGGATGATTGTCACTGACAAATTCTGTTTTCTAACTTTTGTGAAAGGCTGCATTATAGAGTGATTTTCCTATAATAAAAAATTTTACCAAATGTGATTTAATTGAGGCCAACATCTTTGAGCTCCTTTATCCAGGTGTAAACTTTATATGCCAGAAAAATAGCAATAGACCATGATAATGACTCAAGTTTCATGGAGAAGCTAGTGAGCTCTGCAAGGATCTATTTCTAACTAGGGACCAATGGCATACAAACTTTATTTTTCAAAAAAACAAATGGGGTAGGGTATAGCCAAGAGAGAAAATTTAGAATGAAAAGAAATGTGTTGCATGATAAAAAACAGCATACTGGAGAGGAAAGACAATTTTTATACCATCTTTTGCTTGCCACGTGGTTACTCTGTTGTTAGTTTATCCCCATCTTGAGTGTTTGTGATTCTAATGTCCTTATTTAAACCACCATTTGGCCTCAGTTTTCCACCAAAAGTGTACCAAAACTATTATTTATGAGGCTTCTGGGGGTAAGGGACCGGGGGATGTTTTTCTTTTTGGTAATTTTTGTTCTTTCTTCATTTCTTTCCTTTTTTGGCTGAAGAATGGGCTACTGCTGCTTGATTTGTCATCTTTATGTGCTGTTTACACATGGCTTTTACAAAAGAAGCCATTACTACATCTGATTTATCTTTTATTGCAAGTGCCCATTTGAAAGCATTTGTTTTAACTTAATAAATTTCTGAAACATCACCAGGTTAATATTCCTAGTGATTATTATACAACAAAGGGAAAGACTGATATTATTAATTTTTCAAACTAAGAATAAGATTACAGATATTGATATAACAAGTTTTGTTTCTTAGAACTTTTCCCCAAGGCATTTAAAGCAATTTGTTGCTGAGACATAAACATGCCATGTTTTGTTAAAAAGAAGAATGTAGAAACAGCACTCGCAATTAACTGATCTTATCAGGATTGGATTTTACATTTTTTAGTTTGCATGTTACAGACCTTTTGGGGGTATTATTCAAATACATTGTTGATCATTTAAGTGACTGTAATATTTATTGTTTACTTTAGTTAAGAACCAGGAGCTGGACTCTTCTGCTGGGTGTCTTCCTCCTGTGCTTAGCAAGATAACCTCGATTCCTGCTGGTTCTGTGGGCATTTGCAGTGCAAAGCATTTCTTACTAGGTTTGCAAAACAAGGGTAATGTGCTCTGTGGGTGTATGTGTGTCTGTGCACACCCTTCCCCCTCAATCCCACTGCCACCCTCTGCTCCCTTTCTCTTATCAAATCTTATTTTCAAAAATTAAACAAATTTTCTTAAGAATTCTAATGAATCCCCAAATCACCTTTTCTTGAGGTACAGAGACACTGATAAAAATTTACTGTATTAACTTTCCTGGAGGTATTTGTATTTCAACAGGTCACAAAGTCATTGCAAAGATGATGACGTCATTACAGAGTTGATCATATCATTAAGCAGTATTTACAAGGCCAGTCCTAACTCTTAGTTTACTTGATCGAATGGCAAAATAGAATGAAGGGAATATGAAAATCATTGGTAGTTTAATAGATGTGATGGATTTAGGGTTCCATTGTGTAAAGTGACTACAGAGGTATTATGCTCAACCTTGGACTGTCTTTTTATGCAAAGTTTAGTAATTTCAGGAAGTAAAATCTGTAGGTAGTAACATGAAGATATGCTTTATTTAGGCTTAGAAACAGCAATAAATCTATTAAGTTTTAAAATCGTTGCAAATTCTGTGACTAATCGGAAATGTTCTCTTTCTTAACAGACAGTATATATATCTCAAAACTATTAAAAATTACCTATCCAGTGTTCTTCATGAGGATCTTGGCTCATGAATATTTATTAAATATCTTCATAGTATACCTTTTAAATCTTATCTTCTATCACAATTTCTTTCTGTACAGTTCTGTGTGGTGATGTTCTCTAAAATATAATGAGAAAGCTGGCCTAGAATGTGCTTTAGTTAAGTCTGTAGGCTTGGCTCACTTCAGGTGCTCAGAAAACATTTACTTCCAGTAGGGACTAGATATCTTTATTGTTCTGGTTTCTTTGCAAAAAGTAGTATTTTAAGAAATACATTACAAAGACAAGTAATAGTATTTGCCTAGCACTTCATTTTGAACACTCTACACAGTTAACTCTCACAATTGCTATATCAGGTAGACAGTGATATTCTTGCTTTATATGATAAAATTGAGTCTCAGAGAGGTTCAGAGACCTGCCCCAAAACAAACTGCTCTTAAGTGAGAGAAGTGGAGCTAGAACCCAGGTCTTTAATATTTCAGTCCATGCTGTTATGCCACAGCTGTCTCCTAAGTCACTTAGTCCCCAAATGAAAATGTGAAAGTTACAGAGAGTGAATTAAAGAGAAGGTTGAAATTTTTGAGGCACTAACAGTTTTTAAAACAAGTTATTAAAATCGTTCTCTAACATCCTGAAACCACTAATTAATTGATTTATTACTATTGGACACCTTTTATCTTGCCATAAATCCCCCCAGTTGAGTCATGCAGAATGTCCCAGAACCTAAAATAGGATCTCTTTCAGTCAGTAGGAACCAGAAGATGGAAATGAGATATGAGGCCTTGCCTATTGTTGAGACAGAAAGTTTCAGGGCTTTTGTTCGGCCCTGGAAATAATCTGGTTCCTGGGATCAAAATCATTCAATAAAAAGATTTGGACTTTTTCAAAAGAAAATAGTAGTTTCCCTTACATATTTATTAGAACTGTAGATAGATCAATAGTTTTAATTCCTATTAATGAAATCAACCCTCAAACACAGGGTCAGAAGAAAATTAGATTGGTATCCAAAAACCAGCAAACCAAAAACACCATCATCAAACTAAATTACATTTTTTAACTCTAGTGATTATTTGTTCTTCATCAAAGAAAGTATTTTGGTATTCTATGCTTGATCCCCTAAGTAAATGGGAAACTTGTTGATTTGGAATAGTGTTTGAGACTATTAAAGATAGTTTGGTAAAGTGAGGTAGGCCAGGGTAGGTATGTAATTTAGTGAAATAATTTGTATTTTGGTATGTCTGGGCTATGAAAATCTTTTTTGCAATCATGTGTGTTTCCTACTTCTTACTTTAGTCAATTTGATTAAAAAAAAAAAGTCACCTTAGCATGTAATAGCCCTTCCTTAAAAATCTGTCGTATATAATTTCAGCAAACCCCCCATATTTATTAATCTGTTTATAATGTCTGAACATGTATATATGTGAAGATTAAGTTTTTATAGGTATTCTAAGGCTAGATCTTTGAAAACATTAAATAGAATATGAGGGAAAAACATTTTTTTGAAAACTGAAAATTAAACTTACATTGATTCTATGGCTCTCCTTAGAAGTTTGCCTTTATAACTGGTATGGCTGTGCTTTCTTTTTTTTTTTTTTTTCAAAAATTTTCTGTCAACTCTCTAATTCTGCTTGTGGTGGACTAGTTTATTTCAGTGCTTAGTATAACATTATAATGCCTGAGAATGCACAAAAAATAACAAGAACACTGTCATTAAGCATAGAGACCAGCTCTGATAAAAGTTTGCCTTCTCCCCAAGCTTCCACCATTGCCACAACCACCACATGGCACTGAGTTTATTATGTAAACATATTTATCTGCCATCTGTAGATATATCACTGTCAATACCTTTATTCACCTAACTCTGGATTACTTCTTTCTTTCATTATCCCAAAATTACCTAAAAGAGGTTTCTTCTCTGAGACGACAATTAAACAACTGTTTATTGAATTGGGTCAGTTCATTTTAAAGTCTTATACTTGGTTTAAATAAAATGAGATCTTTGAGCCTGAGGTGGAGAGCACTCAGCCTAAATGAATGAATGAATGAAAATGGATGGATGGATGGATGGATGGATGGATGAATGATCCCATGTGAAGTATGATAGTGTTGATCTATAATAAATATCACTAATCTAGAGTTATTGTTCAGACTAAGTTTTGATACTTTAATATTTTGTGTTCTCAGTTGCTGTCGTGACTTTGACAAGAGTGATAATTCTCTTTGAGTGTCTTTACTGTTTCGGAGGCAGGTATCTAAGAAGAAAATTTACTAAGGAGATAAATCACAGCCAACCATATTTTTATTCACATTCTTGAGAATATCCCTGCCATCTCTAAATTAGAAAACATTAAACAAAATATAATGAAGATACACCTTAAATTTGAGCTATTTCTTTTCTGCCCAAATATATTGCCCATCATCATTAAGTTGGACTTTCAAAATCCACTCACTAAATTACTAAGGTTTTATATTATATTCTCCTCAAAAAAGAATTTTTATGCTATTTACCAGTTACTGACATTTCTTATTTTTTCCACTTTTTACTTTTTCTTTTAGGAAACTGTTAGGGTTTAATTTTAACTGTTGTTAAAAGGCTTGGAGGAGATGAAGGATTTATCAGTACTTCCTTCATAAATTGTTTATCAGACTCTTCAGGATTTATACATCATTTCATTATGAAACTAGATGCAAAAGCTTGCATAAAACAATAACATTTTTATTAATAAAGTAACCCACATTTATTTTATAAAGGTTAGGGTATACAGAAAAACACAAAGAAATTAAATTATTTGCAGCCCTGCCACTAGTGGTACTTTAGTATACTTTAAGGTCTTTTTCGTGTGTGTAATCACACATATAAAAATTGAATTTTTAAATGGATAAGAAATATAGCATAGGACATTATCAAGAGGAGGGTTTAGTGTTTGAAGTTGGCATTTTTACCTTCTTTCCTCATTCCAACATCTAATCATGGTTCTGAGATCAAAATACTTCCCTGAAATCATATGGCAAGGTTGGCAGTGGTACTGCCGTTGTTCACTTGGTCCTTATCTGCCTACCCAGGATCTAAATATATATAAAAAGATAAAAATGAAACAATAGCAGGTTCTTTTTAACAGAAGAAGGATTTGTATTGTCACCCAAAGGTAAAATTGGTCTTCACCAAGCAAGGGACCAGGTAATCAAATGTGTGTGGGGAAAATTACTAATAGGCCCTCCAGAAAAACAACAACAACAACAAAAAACTTATATGGTTCTTGCTTATGTAGCAAAATTTTATAAAGATTTTCAGGATTTATTTTCATTGTGATGATAATAGGATAAGGTAGTTTTGTGAGCAGAACTGTGTAGTTCTTTCGATAGTCTCTTCAAGTATATAAACCCTTTGCTTCAAAAATAACCAGAATAGAAAAATACTGTAGAGTACATTTAATGAAATGGCAGAAAAAACCTATAAAACACCCATATCCTGCTCTTAATGATATCTGGAATCTCTGATTCAAGGGGGAGATCATTTATAATTCACAGAGGCACACACATACACAGGGTTTGGTAATCCTGAGACATAATCCCCATCGTATCTTTGAATAAATATCTTTCAAGAGAAAGCCTTTAGAAAAAAAAATTCCTTGTTCCCCACCAAAGAAAATACTCAGTTATCATAGCAGGAACCATTGACTTTTTAAGTAAAATTGAGAATTTTCAATCAAATCATATTTCTGCTCAATTAAATATTTAACTAACACTCTTCCTTCTCATATTCTTAAAACCAACTAGTTAGCCTTGTAGTACTTTATACAGGCAGCTAGCTGGTCTTTCTATTATAGCATCTTTCGTATAGATCCCCTGTTAGTTCACACAAGTGACATCTGAATTAACACCTTTGAATCAATCACATGAAATCTTAATGTTGACCACTAAAATAAGATTCTGCTAAGAGGACTTTGGACAGTCTGTACTTCTCAAAAGTATAGTCAGGTTTGATGGACATAGCCTTTGGTCCTACTTGAAATACTTTCTGTCAGCATGGGAAGAAATGGGCTTTAGAATCAGAGACTGACTTGAGTTTAAGTCCTAGCTCCACCACTTACTAGTTCTAAGTTGTTTAACCTTTTCATTCCTTCATCTGTAGAATAGAGATAGTGACTACCTCATAGTGAGGTTGTAAAAAATTAAATGAGAAAACATGTTAAAGTGACTAGCACAGTAATTGGCACATAGTGAACATGTGATAATGTTAGTTTTCCTCTTATTTTACTGATACAGGAGATAAAATGCTGGACTAGATCAAGTGTGCCACTTTTTATGTTCTTTCTAAACATGCCTTTTCAGTTTTTGAATAGCACAAGGCAAAGCAGAAGTTCTCCCTCCCATCACCTGGATTTATTTAGTACACTTTCAAAAGTTCAGGTTTTTAACATCTTTATGTGGCAAAACTGTAGAAGAAAGTAATAGTAACATAGCAAAGTAACATAGTTAAGTGCTTATTCCCAAGGAACGCACAGTCTAATGGAAAAGACTGATAACTAAACCAATAATGACAGCGTGCAATGGGAACAAAAGAGAAATGGTATTTAAACAAGCAATAGGCATCCAGGAGAAAACTTGCCAAAGAATTGACACTTGAGTTCAGCATGGACTTCCAGGTAGAAGGAACAATATTGACAATATTGGGGTTAAATATATGGTCGTGGCAGAACTGACTCTGGGTGGTGAACACATAATACGATGTATAGATGATGTATTCTACAACTGTACACTTGAAACCTATGTAATTTTACTAACCACTGTCACCCAAAAAAATTAAAAATTGAAAAAGTAATGGCACTATTTAGGCAGGGAGTCAAAAGAAAGCTTGCTCTCTTCTTGGAACGGCATATAGTTTTAAATTTATGGAGTGAAGGGTGATGTGTGTGGAGGTATAACAGGGTGAAGCTAGAGAAATAGGAAGCAGTCATATTTTGAAGTGTCTTCTGTGTCTTACAAAAGGGTCTGGACTTTAACCAGAAGGCAGTGAAGAAACCCTGAAGGGTTTTAAAATGCAAAATGGAATGTTCAGTTGTTTTATTTTAGAGATAAATACTTTAGCAGCAGAATAGAGGATGCATTCAAGGAAAGTTTGAGATGAGAAAGAAGAAGGGAAGAAAGGAAAGAAGAATAACAGTTTAGGGTTATTGTGGTAAGCTCTGTGGGGCGTTATAAGGTCCTGAATGAAGATAGTAAATGTGGGGATAGAAACAAGCAGATACAGGGATATATGAAGTACAGCATAGGAAATATAGTCAATAATATTGTAATAACTATGTACGAGTATGGTGCCAGGTAGGCAGGCACTAGACTTATTGGGGGATCACTCTGTAAATTACATAAATGTCTAACCACTATGCTGTACACCTGAAACTAACATAAAATAATATTGACTGTCAACTATAATTGAAAACAATAAAAAGAAACAAGCAGACTAATAAGGGAGATCTTAAAAGTGGACTAGAAATGACTTGACATACCTGTGGGAGGTAGGGGATAAGGAGCATTGGAGATGACGCTCAGGACTCTGGCATGGAAGGCTGGATGGGTGACGGTGCCATGTGCCAGTGTAATAGAAGTGATGGAAGAGGTTGGGGTGGAGGGCCCAGGCAGCAGCGGAGATGAGTTTCGTGTTGGGCATATTGCATTCCATATGCCTGGGAAGATGTCCAGTACGTAGTTGGCTGTGTTGTCTAAGTGATCTAGACAACAGAGCCAACTCGAGAGGCTGATTGACCATGTGCGAGTGTTCTGTAAGTGGTAATTTAACCCAACTGTTATCAGTTTTTCTTCTATTTCCAATGGCTAACACATATTATTTGATCAGTAAATATTTGTTGAACTGGTATTACTGTGGCTCCAGCTTTTACTCTCTGTGAATGATTTGAAAGAAATGATTTATCTGTTTAATTTTACTCAGCAGTAGGCAACTTTGGACCAAGTAGTGCTGGCCTAAATGTTTAATTCACAAATGGCTTCTTGATGACAGTCCACCACTTATCACTATAGTAAACTGGTACAAAATGGGCTCTTATCTGATTGATTATTTTAGGTATTTTCCTGGTTATTAATCACATTAACCACAACTTCTCAGTTGTAGAAAAAATATATTTGGGGAAGCCATGAAACTCTTCTGCATGTGAATCGTTTGAATATGCTATTCACAGTGCTAGAGCTAGTATGTAGCAATTTGAGAAAGCCTATTTGTTTAGTACCAACTGATCTCTTTTTGCATAGCTCTATAACACCTTGTCTAACTCAAAAGAAATGGTGAGATAGGTGCCCTAGAAAGTACATCATGTTAATAATATTACTACAAATTCATTCTAATGTCCCCTAGGCCCTAGCATATTATAGGTGCTCAGATAATGTTGATTGAATTAAGTGAATCTATATGGTACTTTAGGAGTTACAAAGTACTTTCATATATAATATTGTATTTGAACTTCAGAACCCTGTGGGTCAAACATATGAGGGAATTCACATACCCTTAGCAAAAATATTTTATGGATTTCTATCAGACCTGCAGGCAGTTTCTGTTGTCATTTCTCAATTCCATTTTTCATGTCCTAAGTAATATTCATAATCAGTCAATGAAAGACCTGCCTAACTTAAATTCAACTTGTACCACTTTGTGATGCTATTGACTGTTTCAAGAAGATGGCTTAGAAGAAAAGTTGGCCTGGAGTTCTTGAGTGCACTGCATTTTTTTCTTGCCTTAATAGAGCACTGGTTTATATTTGTCACAATGTAGGCTGATTTACAAGTTAAGGAGCAGCAGTGGTTGTTTTTTTAATACCATGCATATACATGATTTGAGTACTAAAATGTGTAAGCTGATCCAAGCATTTGTCATTTACTCCAGGAACACCTTTGTCCAAGAGTCCCTTTCTGTTAAGTTCCTCTGTGGTATGTAGTATGGTAAACTGACCTGGCCAGAATTTCAGGCCTAGGTGGTGTAGTTACAGCTTTCTGGTGAGCACTTACTTGCAGGTGTTACTTTTCCTGACATTTGGCTTCTGTGAGATTGTTCATTATTCAAATGGCTCATATTCTTTTCCTATTAGTGTGAATTCCTTGTCTTCATTTCACCAACAGCACCCTTCTTTAAACTTTAAGAATAGATTCATCCACTGTGAGGTTTTTCTTCTCATCCATGTTCTCTTGGAAGTACTTATTTTAGGTCTGTTTTTCCTGAGGCATTTAGCCCAGGAGGGAACTCTGTGTTTCCAGAATTTATTTCCCTGAGGGGTTGAAGATGTTGTGTCATTCATCTGTGAAGAAATGTATCTCAGCTGCTGGGCCACTTTTATTCTGTTTACAAAGAAATATTTACTGTTTTGATATTATGTTTAACTCCATGGCAATGATTAAATCTGTGCTGGATGTACTCAACTTCTATACTCTGCCAACCAAAGTCTAGATTTTAGCTTCTCCATTAGGGGCTAGTATGATACATACGACTTGGAGATATGAAACATTTTCAACCCGATCAGGCTCCTCAAGACTATATTCTGATTGATTCATGAATTGCATTGTGCCCTGTGTATAGTAACAAGTTGGGTATTTAGGAATATGGCAAAATAACTCTTTTAAGTGTGAAGAGTATATATCAATATTATATAGGAAAGACCATACATAGTAATACAGAGGTCTTGGTACCGGGTGAGGGACATTGAAATTACTTCTCAGATTAGCAAAGTTCTAGAAATACGACCAAAATGCTGATATGTTTAGTGAACAACAGTTTGTCCCTTTCACTACCTTAGGAACTAAGGTCTTGGTTTATAGTAGCATTAATATGTTTGAGGCCTCTTAAAAATCATTGTTGATTCCCCATTTATTTCTAATCTCCTTGCTTCTGTATATGTTCGTTTATTTGTAGAATATAAATGGCATTCGCACAGAGGAGGTGGCTGCCGTGAGAAAGGGGCCATCTACCAACCCTGACTCTGAATGGGAGGGCTCCACGCATTCATTAATGCCTAGTAAGAGCCAAATGACCACCCCGTTGGAGTCTCCGAAAAGCTTTGACTTTGGCTCCCTCTCCATAAGCAGCAAGGAGACAGAAGAGAAGGAGCAGGGGGCAGCTGGCTATCTTGATATTAAGGAAATGCCAAGAGGCCAAAGTGGGGAATGTGTAGGAGTGAAGGAACAGGCCAGTGCCTTAAAGCTCTCAGTACCAGCTTCCTCTAAGCTGCAACTTGGTGACAAAAAAGCAGAGAGTAGTGAAGAACATGATACACCAGGAGAGCCTCTTGGAAAACAAAATGGATCATTTCTTGACTCTCGTGTGGGTATCCAGTTCCCCATCCTCATTCGAAGTTTCCAGGTAGTAACTGATTCAATGATGCAGGTCTAACAACTCACTTTGGGAGAGGGCTGGAATCTGTTCTGTGGTGATGGTGGTGGTGGTGGTGAAGGTAGCAGCCTCTCTGCTTTATCTTCAAAATCACAGAATAAAATTGAAGCTCTTGGGAGTTCCCTGGTGGTGTAGTGGCTAAGGCTTCGGCGCTGTCAACGCAGCGGCCTGGGATTCCCAGCCAGGGAGCTCCCCACATTAAAAAAAAAAAAAAAAAAAATTGAACCTCTTGATTACTAAAAAGATACCTATTCACTGTAATTAACTCTATGGCTTAGAAATGCTTTCTCCCCTGATGACTTAACAAGACTCTGGGGGGTAAACTCCAGCTGTTTGTCTTTATGAAGCTGGTGTGTGTGCCTCTTTTCCTTGCTCAAGTAGGGGCTATGTAAAGAGGTGAATTTATGAGACTTCTGTGATGAGGAGCCTGCAGTGTTCTGAGACGATGCTCAAAATATTCAGTTACTCTTAATTAAAAGGAGTATCTGATTTTATTATGAGATTTCAGGCTCCAAATAATTATTTGTGTATTGCAGCCACATAGCACAGCCCACCACTCCCACTAACCCCACTTACAGGGGCTTCCGTGATCGTCGGCACTAATCTCCTATGCTAAGGTGGATGGCCACTTAACTTTACCAGAATCAAATGATAGTTTTAGGATGATTTGATAGTCTTGGGATGGTGAACCGATAAAGCAAAAAGCCTTTGATAGTCCACTAATGTTCATTCTTCTAAAATTCTGAGATTAATCACCAGGTGGTGGTAGAACTGATTATTTTCTTTCCAGTTTTCCAAATACTGTTTCTTCTCAGAACTCCACAGTGAATCTCTGACATTGATTTGAAAGAAGTTAATGAATGCCAGGGTAATGCATTTCAGTGCCACTGCCGTTTCATGTACCATTTGTACTTTGTAGAGGAAATGTGGCTGCTTTTCTTAATGGTACAGTCCCAAGGACAAACAAAAGTGACTGCTACTTGGCAAATAGTTTTATATTCAAATTCCGAAGGTCAGTCCAAAGTGTTTTATACCACCAATCATAATTGTCTGATCTTACAGCTTTCCATTAAGCATATGAAAGCGATTACAGTAATGCTGTTCTTTAATATCCCTCATGATTTGACACCTTGTCAGTGCTACTTTGGAATAGTGTCCAAGTCTTGGGCAGAAATTGAGCTAGCCCTTTGCTTTATTAGAGCTATCACTTTGATCAGATCAATGTCAGAAGATTAGCTCTCCACAGCCTTCAAAAGATTCCGGTAACTGTTTTTTGTTTTTACTGCTTCACAGCCTCCTCTGGTGAAGACTCAGACTGTCACCATCTCAGATACTGCCGGTGCTGTGAAAAGTGAAATTCCCACCAAAGACGTCCCTATTGTCCACACTGAGACCAAGACCATCACTTATGAGGCTGCTCAGGTATGACACAGTTTGATGTTTCAGAACCAAAGATGAGTAAACAACCTTCCTTCACAGGGTTTCTAATCATTTACTGCAAATAATTCAAGGCTTTTCTGGGCAGTTCTTTTTAGAAGACATCACTGATCTAAGGATGTCCCAAAGTACTTCATTAATAGCAAGATTGTCTAGGATCTGATTACTTATGTCTGCCTAGTGCACTTAGGGAAGGCAGTCTAGTGTAATGGTTAAGAACATGGGCTTTGGGTCAAAAGAAACCTGAGTTCAGGTCCTGGCTTCTCCATTTATTAACTTAAGCAAGTAACTAAACATCCGTGAGCTGTGATACCTCACCCCACCCCTGACCTATACCCCAAATGATGTTAGTACCTGTATCTACATCATGATTTTGTTATGAAGATTATATAAGATACAGTACTGTATGGAATCACTTGAGCACCATGCCTGAAAGCATAAATAATAGCTATAAGAATCATAATTAATTTACAATTAAATTTCTTTTAAAATCCTGTAAGAATTTAAAATTTTTGTTTACTTTCTACTTTTAATAAAATTTCTTCTTCATTATTGGTAACTTGAATGAGCTAGGGTTGCTTAGGTTGAATTGTCTTTCCTTCCTTTTCTTTTTTATCCACAGAAGTCAAAGGTAAGAAATACTTTTACCTCTATAAACTGAGCTATTAATTCATTCCTACAACAAATATTTCTTGAGCATTTATATATTAGGCCAAAGTAGTGTACAAGGTAGACACAGGTCCTACCCTCTGGAATTTAGCATTCTAATCAGAAGACAGGCAATAAACACATGAATACATGTATAAATTCCAGACAGTGATAAGTGCTATAAAGAAACTAAAATAGAATAAGGAGTTACACAATAGAGGATTACATAAAAGTTTGCTACTCTGGGGCTAGAATAGTCAGGAAAACCCTCTCTGAGGAGGTGACATTTTGGCCGAGGCCTGCAAGATCACTAGCTGGATAATTTTAAACAAATCTCTAATTTCTCTAAGCCTCTGGTTTTTAGCTGTAAAATGGGGATAATACTACCTACTATGGCAAGATCTGGTGGTGG
>PVJL010007769.1:0-74023 GCA_004026885.1 Lyroderma lyra | reverse complement strand
TGTGAGGGGTGTGAGGGGTGTGAGGCGTGTGAGGGGTGTGAGGCATGTGAGGCGTGTGAGGTGTGTTGGGGGACGGGGTGTCTGGACGGAGGTTAAATTGGTCTTGCAGCTGGCCAAGCTCTGAGAAGCTTGTGTCCCAAGGTCAGCGCGGTTCTGAGGCAGCAACAGCCCTATCAGCTCTTTGATTTGCGGCTTGCCAAGTTCAGCTACCCTTGGTTTTCGTTAATCCCCCTCAAGCTTGTTTTTGTTAACTCTTTTCCCTGTTGCTAACTGCCTGCCTCAACTCCTCCTCCACCTGGAATTCAATGAACAAGTCCCCACTCCTGCTGCTGCTGCTGCTGCTGGACTGCCCAGCTCTCTTGTGTGGGGCGGGAGCTGAGATCCAACTTGGTCCCCTGGGGCCTTGTGACTAGGCTCAAGGTGCTAACCTCTGATAACCTGGGTTTCCCTCTATAAAATGAGGATACTTGTCACTGCTCCCAATGGGGTCACTGCAACATTGCGGGATCTTAGCACACAAGGCATGAGGTGCTTAGTGAGCACCCCACACAGCATTCGGTCTGAGCTCTCTCCAAGGTGGCTTCTGAGCCAACAGTGCCCTTCAGGTCAGGGGTCAGCCAGAAAAGCCATCACACACCAGAGACTTCAAACAATGGAAATCTATTCACATTGTTCTGGAGGCTAGAAATCTGAACTCAGGGTGCCACAGGGCCATGGATCCCTCAGTGTTTCAAGGGGAGGACCTGTCCTGCCTCCTGATGCTTCTGATGCTGCTTGCCATGCTGGTGGCCCTGGGCTTGTGGATGCGTCACTCCAGTCTCTGCCTCTGTCTTCTCATGGCCGCCTCCTGTGTGTCTCCTCTTCTTTTCTCTTATAAGGACACTGTCATTGGACTTAAGGCCCACCTGGATAATGTAGGATGATCTCATCTTAAATTCCTTAATGACCTCTGCAAAGACCTTTTTCCAAATAAGGTCCCATTCTCAGGTAACAGGGCGTAGAATGTGGACATGTCTTTGGAGGCCACCATTAATCCCACAGCACGGTCCAGGCTGGGCATCTTTCTGAGGCCTCTGTCTGCCCTGTGGCAGTGCGTTGCCTGACCATTGAAAGCAGTTTGAAAACATCGTCCAGCCACCGATTGATTGTCCCTCTTCTTTCAGCCCTCCTTTGCCGGCTCACCAGGGAGAGCTGGCCCCATTCCCACAGAGCCGCGTGCGGCCTCAGGCACGGCCTGGGGCTGTCTCCGCTTCCCAGGGAAGTGCCTTCTGCTGATGTATGGGTCCCTTTGTTGTAATTTCCTCCCAGCTTTGCGGCTTTATCAAGCTCAGCAGCTGTCTGGCAAGTGACCTCCTTGCACTGCCAGGACGGGTGTCTACACTGTCTTTTATTTCTCCTCAGCTGGACCACAGACAGCGCTTTTGTTCGTGTTTAACACCTCCGCAGGGATGAGGACAAAGCTTGCTCTGAGTCCCTGGAGGCCACACTGGCATCGGGTGCCTAGTGACGTTTGAAGCTGGGGATTCCTTGTCCCCATGGCTCTTCAGTGGGAAACCAGGGCTCTGCAGTAACATGCAGGATAGATATTGGGGCAGGGGGTGGGGGTCCCAGGCAGAAGAAGTGAGGAGGAAATCCCAACCGGTAACACCTAGAAATGCTAGATAAACTGCGACAAGCATCATTGTAAGTGATTCCAGGAGAGGGAATCATCAATGTGAAGGGGCTGTCTTAGCCCGTTTGAGCTGCTGTGACAGAGCACCACAGACTGGGATGTACATGAACAACAGACATTTACTTCTCACAGTTCTGGAGGCTGGAAGTTCAAGGTCAGGGAGCCAGCACTGCGGGGTTCTGGTGAAGACTCTCGTCCAGTCCTGCCTTACCTGGGCCCTAGGCCTTGTTTCCTCCTGTCAGTTAGTGCCCATAATCCCTGGTTAAGGGACATCACCCCCAAGGTGATGATGTTAGGAGGTGGGGCCTTTGGGGAGGATGAGGTCATGAGGGTGGAGACCTCATGAATGGGATTAGTGCCCTAATAAAAGACACTCACAGAGCTTCCTTGCCCCTTCTGTCATGCGCAGACACAAGTCCCAAACATAAATATGAGCCCACTTGATGAGTAGAAGCAAATTCCCACCTAGGCTCAGCCAGGTGAAGATGAAGGACCCCAGGTGAGGAGAGATCTTAGTGATGGGTAGAGAGGAGAGTCTGACGGCTTCGAGGAAAGGCAAATAGACATATAGCAGAAGTCTTGTTGGCAACAAGAGGCCAGGAGATGATGGAATCATGTCCTCAAAGTGTGGAGGGAGGACGAACCGCCAGCCAAGAGCTCTCTGCTTCTCTGCTGACATCACCAGCACTGCGGGAGACTGGAAGCCACTTCAGACCAATCTAGACTGAAGGACTTTCCACCCCCCACCCCCCACCCCCCCTCCTGCTGCAAGAGTGGGTCAGGGAGAAGGAACTGCACCCAGAGGAAGATGTGTGTGACAGTTATAAAGAAAATAATTTTTAAAAGGTTTTCAAAAATATAAGACTAAATAAATAGAGAACTATGATGTTCATCAATGGAAAGACTCAATACAGAGGAGATATCCATTTCCCTAAAATTAACTTATAAAGTCAATGCAATTTCCATCAAAAGCCTAACAAGTGTTCTTGGAGCTTGATGAGATGACCCTAAAATGTATCTGGACCGGTAAAAATCCACAAGTTGCCAAACCAATGACAAGAGAAAATAAGGAAGGGTTCCTCAACTGGAACCCAAGATTTGCCACCAAACTGAAGTCATTAGAGCATCAGGGGACAGAGAGCAGAAGAGGGGGCAGAACAGACAGCTAGAAAGAAGTCCCCACGTACCTGGCCTGTGTGCAGAAACACGCGTGACCAGGAAAGGGGAATGGTGGGATCATCAGGTGCCAGTACGGCTGGAGCCAACTTGGATCCACTGGTATGGGCCAAGGGTTAAATGTTCGAGAATGTGGTGAGTGATTTGCTAAACACCACCACCATGAAAAGCTACATTATGTAGACTTTCAGTTAGTGCTGAAGGGAGAACAGCTTCAGTTTAATGAATATAATTGTACCAGGGTGCGAAATAGATGAAGAATGGGTCATGTACCAGATTTCATGACAGCCCACTAGGTGGCGGCGGGGGAGGGGGGTCTGGGGTGCAGCTCTGCCACCTCCAGCTGGCTGCAGACACAAGAGCCAAAGTCAGCAAAGGAGTCACAGGAGAATCGACTGGTCATGTGGGATTTACCGTAGTGTCACATATTTTATCACTATTTGTAAACTGTGTACGCACGTTGTTATCTCCATGAAATTTATAACAAGCTGTTGCTGTACATATATTAACACAGACACTTGTATACCACTGGGCCACTCTCACACAGTGAAATGGCAACTTGCAAAGTATGCACAAAGGATGCCACAATTGTGTGAATGTAAAAACGCCTAAGGCCACGCGATGCATGTATCATGTGGCCTTAGGCATTTTTACATTCACACAATTGGAGGAGGGTCTGCCATTCACACTGTTAGGTTCTGTACTCTAGCATAAGTTGAAAACTGGTTTTAAACAGAGCTCATTCTTGGCTGCCAGAGTCCCCTGGAGGGAATGTTTCCAGCCCCTTCCTGATGTGGTCAGGGAAGCAGGAACTCTGCCTGGGCTCAGGTGATCCCACCTCCTGGGGTTCAGGACAGACTCTTGTTTTGGGCTGTAAAGAAACATTCTCTCGTGTTCTTGGACATGCCTAGGGAGGGGCACAGGCCATCTGCCTCCTGCCTGGATGGCTGTGTGCTGAAAATCAGTGCTGGACTCGCCTGCCTGTGCCCCCCAGGCTCCCTGCCCCACCCTGAAAGCTGATCCAAGCTTTGGAAAGGCAGAGCTCCAGGTTGGCAGCACAGCCACAGCAGAGAATCGATCGAATTATAACTGGGGCTTGGAAGAGGTTTAATATTTAACAGGATTAAATATTTAAACAGGACAAGTTGATAGAGAGTACGATGGCACAAGGAGATGGAGGAGAGGTCCTGAAAATGGGGGCAGGTCCCATCCACCCAGGAAGACAAGCCTCAGACTCCCAGGTCCACCTCCCAGGTGTACAGTACATGCTCAAGAAGTCCCCTTCAGAGGGGATGATTTGGTCCCAGCTACCAGGGCTGACCAGAGGAGTTCGCTGCTATCTGCTGGCTGGGCATGCAGAAGACCTCTCCAGCCCCCACCGTGGGGCCCTGTTTATTGAGCATCAGCTTTATGCCAACCAGGGCTGGGGGCATAGGACAGCCTTGCAAGCTCACCTGTGAGGCTTCGAGGTGCCGCCTCCCCTGCCTGGACTGGGCCAGCTCCCTGTTACACACACTACTACCTTCCTGCATATACCCTGCACGCATGTCATTTGTAAGGATCTTTGAGAGGCTGTCTTGATGTAGCCAGTGCCCTGCATGCAGTCAATGTTCCATGCCTGTCCTTGACTTAGAGGCTCCTTGCCTTAGCTGGGTGCCCCAGCAGATGGTACAGGTGGCCTAGTCTGAGGACCTGAGATTGCAGGAAAGCTACCTCCTCCACAGCCCTCTCTGTGGGCAGACCTGCTGGGCTCAAGCCCCTGAGACTCACCAGTATCTGAGACTCTGAAGTGAGGGAACCAAACTCAGTTTAGTGCTGTCCCAGTCAGGGAAGCTGCCTGGGGGCAGGCGCCTGGAGGGACAGTCACAGGGAGTTGGGTGAGGACAGGGCTATGTGTGCTCTCCTGGGGCTGCTGGATGGTCTGAAACCACGGAACATCATCCTCTCACTGTCTGGAGGCTGGAGGTCTGAATCAAAGTGTCACAGTACAGTGACCCTTCTGGAATTCCCAGGTGGATTCTTCCTGCCTCATCCAGCTCCTGGGGTTGCCAGCAATCCTTGGGTGGTGGCCACATCATCTCATCCTCTGCCTCCATCTTCACATAGCCCTGCCTGTGTGTCTGCATCTCTAATTCTCTTCTTCTTACAAGGATACCAGCCAATGGATCAGGGCCACCCCAAGGACCTCATCTGAACTTGATCATCTGTAAACATCCTTTTTTCCAAAAAAGTCTCATTCACAGGTACTGGGTGTTGGGACATGAACTTATCTTTTTTGAGGGGACACAATTCAACCCACTGTCCAGAGGTCACCTCTGCTGAGAGGGAGGCTGAGGGGTGGACTCGGGGAGCTGGGAAGCAGGACTCAGGGTCTCACCACTGCCCAAGGCTAACAGCTATGGCCCCAGGCAGCCCCGACCCTGCCGAGAGTCTGAGTCTGGTCGTTGATGTGGATGGACAGGTGGGACTGAGCCTGTAGTCAGAGGTTCCTGACTCCGAATCCACAGGTGGAGCTGAGACCACAGGAGTGGGCACAGGGCATTGAGCTGGGAGAGCTGGGACCCTCCTCAGATGATCACACCTTGGTCTGTGACCACCTGCCCCCCCAAATCTAGAGACCACCGATCTTCTTGTTTCTGTGTCTCTCCATTGCTCTTCCTTGCACCCCATGAAAGCACTGGTGGTGGGAGGGGCTGTTCTAGAATTTCCAGGCAGCAGCACTGTCCTCCCTCCCTCAACTTCTCCAAAGGTTGTCCCTGGGCTTAGCACCGGGAGGACATGACACTGGACGGGGCTGTCCAGTCACAGAGCCCAGGGTCCCCACAGGGCTTTCAGCAAAGCCCCTTGCCTCACAGGGACAACCTCAATTCCGCATGGGCCAGCAGACTTCATGACCCAAGTGTCCTTGAATCTCAGGCGCCCTCTGTGGCTGGCTGGCAGCTGCAGGTGCCCTGGCCAGTGTGCAGCGGACAGCCAGGTGGCCTCCCTGTGCAGGGGACGAGGAGGGAGGGGCACTTGATGTCCCGAGTCCCTGTCCCCTGACTGTCCGGGCGGGGCCCTGTGACCGTGAGTGCAGTTTACCACGCACGGCACCCACGTGGCCAGGCCAGGCCGAGCCTGCGGAACGTCAGCTCAGTGCGGGAGGAAGTGAGCAGGGCGGCCGGCCCTCTGATGTCTCGCAGACCCTGGGAGCCGGGGGGGAGACAGCCCACACCCAGGCCAGGCCGTCGGCTGCCTTCCGGGTGGACCCAGGGCTTCCTGAGCCTGGTCAGCTCTGGGGTGGGACCCAAGGGCGAGACCAGAGCTGAAGGAGAAACAGAACAAGGAGAGAAAGGCCGAGATGGAAGCACTCCCCCGTGGGACACTGTGGATTGGGCAGCCCCGCCACCCGCTCAAGAAATGGGAAGACTGAGCTCAGCCCTGCTCGGGCTACTTGGGAGCTGGTGTGGGCTCTGGGGTCAGAAGATTGGCAGAGACGCTCCTCAGCCACTCCTCAGCCTGGCTGTGTGACTCACCCCTCTGAGCCTTGATTTCCTTACCTGTAAAATGGGTTCAGTAATCACACAATACTGGCCACAGGGGTGGTCATGTTCAGGGGATGGAGCTGGGGTATTTATACCCACCACGGGTCTCTGGTTAGGGGCTGACCCTCATGTGTGTGTAGAGGGTCACCATGAGGGGACAAGGTGGGCCAGGGAAAGGCCACAGGGCACCATCCCACCCTCGAGGGAGCAGAACGGGGGTCTCCTCTTGGCCTCTAGGGTGGGCACACAGAAGCGACAAGAACGCTACGCCCCCGACTCGGTCCTCACTCGTGTCCTCCTCACACGGGCGGGGGCATCTGCTCAGGTCTGCTGGCTCGCTCTTCATGGCTCAAGGCCTGATCCCAAATTAAATATTTGGTTTCCAGGGCTGATGGCCTTGAAATGCAAATATTGCTTCTCTGTTTCCAGCAAACAGCCACATTTGGGCCTGTTGGAGTCCTCAGCTCCTGGCTGAGATAACCAGCATCCACTGCCCATGAGGGAGCTGGTCAGGGTGACTCCTTCTGCCCCCATGACAGCTGGGAAGTGGGCACAAGACCCCCACCACTGTTTTTACGGGAGGCCGGTTGTGGGTGGCACCAGCCTGGGCTCCCTGAGATCCACCTGAGGAAGATCCTCAGGCCCTGGCAGCACACAGCTGCCCACCGCTGGTCAGCCGGACGCACCACTTTCTGTGTCAGCAGAGATGTTTGATAAAGCACCTGTTCACAGGTGGGCATGAGGATGAATTCTCAGGTGCTCAGGCGTGGGGGCTTTGCTGGTGAGGATGCAGGTGCCACGGAGCTTTCTGGGTCAGATCCACAGGGTTTCCTCTAAGGGAAGCCAGGGAATTCTTAGGCAAGTGTAAGCGTGAACAGGTGGGGACCCTCCATGAGGGTGGGTTCTGTCACACGAGGCAGAGGTTACATGATGGCCGAAGTGCCCAGGCTCCTCTGGTCACGACTGTTGCACATAGAGATGGGGTGGAGCAGAGCGGGAAGCACAGATACCACCCCGAACCCCACTTCTCCTGGAAATTCCAGGGTCCCCTCAGGGCAGCTGTGCAGACTCGGCTCCTGCCTGGAGCACCATTCGCATGGCGGCCTCAGGACGGGCCCCGCAGGGGGGATGTGAGGGCCCCCACACTGGCCTCCTTTTGGGCCAAGGCATGGCCTCTCCTGGCCAAGTGAATAAAGCCAGGGAGCCCCTGGAAGCTTCTCCAGGCAGACTCAGGCATTCACACCCACAACCACACCAGGGTTGAGCCTGAGCAGCCCCTTAACTGCCATCCACAGAGTGTGGACATCAGAAAGAGTGATGGTGGGGGGCCCTACTGACCTTCAGGGGTGCATTTTCCTAACGTGGCACGGTCAGGGGTGTGGCTCGGGGCAGAGGAGCAGCCCTGGCCTGGCCTATCCCCCCAGCCCCCCATTTTGCAGAACAGCCAACGTGCTCTCCAGAGGACAGGGCCGAGCTGGTGCCTTCTTGTTCAGGGGGACACAGGGCCACAGTCTCAGGCCAGGATGCTGGGAAGGCCCCTTCATCAGTGTTGGGACAGGGTGGGAAAAGCTGGCATCTGTGGCTGGCCTGTACCCAGGTAGGGCCACAGCAATGAGGGGCTGCAGGGAGGGAGAGCCCCAGGCCGTGGGGTGCATGGGGGACTAACCGAGGGCTCACTGGGCTGGCAGGAAACCCCGCCCCCCATGCCCAGGGCTGGGAGACCACTGCAGAAATGAAACACCACAGAGGCAGCCCCAGAGGTGGGTGAGTTCTGGGTGGGGAAGGGGCCCTGGTCCCAGTACCAGCAATGGCCCAGTGGTGTGACCTCAGGTGGTACAGGGTACAGACCGCCAACTCCAAGTGTAAAAGTGGGTGTGGGGCCTCACCCTCTCACTCGAATGACACCGACCTCTAACTGGGAGATCACACCTGACCGGTGAGCCTCAGGTCCTCACACCTCTCATGTGGGGGCACATTGCCCGCTGACCTGAAATTGGGTTTCTGCTCCTCTGTGCAGCCTCTGAGGGGGCTCAGCACAGCCCTCTGGACTCCTGATCTGAGGACTGCCCAGAGGCCTGAGCTCGGGGATCAATCAATCAGACGCTTGAAGGGGGCCAGAGCACTCTTACGATTGGGGCCTGATCGCTCTTCCTTCTTCTGGGGGCGGACACCCCCAGGTACCAGATATTGAGTATGGAGGGTTGACCAGCAGATGCTCCCCAACACCAGTGCAGGACCCCTTCCCCGGGGCCTGTAGCCCAGAGCCCAGTCAAGAGAAAGTGGGCTGGGGGGCTGGTGGTGGGAGGACAGAGGAGAGGCTTCCCAGTGTCCTCCACCTGCAGTGCTCTCTCAGACCAGTGGCGCTGGAGGTGCTGAGCAGAGGCAGGACTGGTCTGCGTGGGCACAGGGGCTCCGGTGGTGCGGGCAGGGGGTTGCCAGGCAACCACCACAGCATCAGGCTGTGTCTCTGCTCCCTGGTGTAGGAGGGGCTGCAGCTGCAGGAGAACACTGGGCCCCATGTCCCTCAGTTGTGCTCTCAGGACAGGGGTTGGCCATTCTCCTAAGAGCTCAGGGCTGGAAGCCAAGAGGCTGTGATGGTGAAATGCCAGCCTGGGGCCTCCTGCTGGGCCCAAAATGACACCAGAGGCCATCTGTCCCCTCTGCCCAGCCGAAGTGAGGGAAAGACCCAGCCTGGGGTCCAGCTTCTCCCAGCTGTTCTCAGTGGCAAACATTGCATGAGCCAAGTCTCCCTTGCATGGTGCTCTGCGCCCCTTGGGGGAACAGGGTATGGCCCCATCTCCCTAGGCCTTGGTTTCCCCATATGTGTGATGGGCATCTTGGGTGCATGGTCGCTCCCTGAGATTCTGGGTGACCCATAACCCTGGGCCCCTGCTGGCCAGAGGACTTGGATCTCTGTGGGCCCCGGGAGAGAAGATATTGACCTTGTGGGGAATGGAGCCAGAGGCTGCCTCTCTCTGGAGGCTTCCTGGGCATGAGAGCTGAGGACAGTGGGGGTCTCCAGCCAGGTGTGGGGACAACAAGATGTGGGTACTGCTTGCCAAGGTTCCAGTCTGGTCCATTCCCCGTGGGCCAAACCCTAGCACCTGACCAGGTGAACTAGATGGTCCGACTGGACTCAATCGGGACCCTGTTGAGTGGCCATGTTTTCTGGCATCTTCTGTGGTCCTGTTTCTTCCCCCATGAGACCTCTCGTCAATCCAGGGTGGGGCGGTTCCTGCTGACCTGCTGGGACGTAACGCGGGCTGAGTGAAGGCTGCTCGTGTAGGAAGAGGCTTGTTGGCTATGGCCCTTTCCTTCAGTGGGGACCACAGTGGCCCCCCACACTGCAGGCAGTATCAAGCTGCAATCTCCCTATCTGTCATGCAGGCCCAGCCCCCTCTAAGCCCTCCGGGCCCTGGGCTGTCCATGCTGGGCCACATGCCTGGGCCATCATTTCCCTTTTCTTCCACATCCTCATGCAAATCAGGGCATTCTTGGTCTGACAGTGTCCCCCAGGCAGGGTACCTGGGGAGCTAAGTCAGCTATCTCTCCCTCTAAGAGTCCTGGAGGCAGAGCCTTTCCCTCTGGGTCAGGGCAGCTAGGCACTGGGGCACCTGGACACCCCAGGCCTTAGCCTGCTAGAGCAGGGGTTCTCAACCTGTGGGTCGTGACCCCTTTGGGGGTCGAACAACCTTTTCACAGGGGTCGCCTAAGACCATTGGAAAACACACATCAGATATTTACATTACGATTCATAACAGTAGCAACATTACAGTTATGAAGTAGCAACAAAAATAACTTTATGGGGGTCACCACATGAGGAACTGTATTACAGGGTCATGGCATTAGGAAGGTTGAGAACCACTGCCCTAGAGGCTGGTAACCTCAGCTTAGGCCCCCTCGAGGGGTCCAGGGCTTCCCCCCCGGCCTGAGAACACATGTCTTCCGGGAGCAGGGACCCTCCCCAACCTGTGGAATTGCAGCCCAAACCAGCAGATGAACATGCCCAGCAGCAATTAGGAGGTACAGCCATTGCAAATGTGCAAATGCACGCACGAGTCAAATAGACACAGTATTTTCTTCATATTGAGATGAAATGAGTGTGTGAGATTTCTAAGTGCAAAATGTGCTTTCAGCCTAGTCCTAAGTGCCGGTAGCTGGCAGATGCCCTTCAAAGCTGGGGGCTTCTCGATGGAGAGGAGGCCCCAGCCGGCCCCCTAACCCAGCCCCACCCCTCCCCCACTCCCAGTCACCCATCCTGCGGCTCGCACTCCCTGCAGGCCTGGGACAGTGCTGCCCTCCTCCCTGGCCCTCCTACCTGCTTCTGGGATGGCTCCCCGTCTCTGGATCAAGGAGGCTCACAACCCCCTGGCACATCCTTCTGTGTAAACTGGGGTTTCATTCATCCACGTGACAAATATTTAGTGAGCACCTGCTGGGGCTGTCCACGGCCTGGGGGAGTGGTCTGGTGCCAGGGACCGTGCAGTGAGGGATCTCAAGACAGGGGACATGGGACCCCTCCTCCCATTAGGTCCCACGTGGACCCTGGGGTCCTGCCTTTTGTGGGGGTTCTGAGGCTTTTGATGCCTCCAGGAGAATCAGTGACCCATGGAGTTCAGCACCCCCAGCCCTCAAGGGGACACTGGGACACAGCCAAGCACCCCCTGCTCCTGACCCCCACAACTCTGTCCTTCCAGAAATGATTTCCAGTGCCTCTGAGTCTCTGGAACCTTCCAGAGTATTCTGGGCTGAGTTGGGGGAACAGATGGTGGGGCCCAAGTTGGGGCCGGCCTGGCGGTAGCCCCACTAAACCCCGACCCTCCCTATTGATCAGGGACAATTACCTGCTGTTAAATCCCATTAGGCCTGCACGCATCATTAAAGAGTTTAAAAATAATAATTTATCACTGATGCCACCAGAGGGCCAAAGTTAGGGCAGGATACTCTGTGCCTGATTGTGTAAAGATGTCTGCCACCTTCGACACAGAGGTACAGTGTTGGAAATCTGTTCTCTCAAGTGGGGGACACTTTATCTTGCAGGGCTGTCAGGGAGGGGTAGGCTCTCCACCCGGGAACTTGGGTCCACTTGGGGGCCTAGGATCCTTTGCCTCAAGGGCCCCAGGCACCAGGGTGCCTAGCAAATGGGCATGCCCAGTGGGAAGCCTGCCCCTTGTTCAAAGGTGGAGGGCTCAGCTCAGCCCCCACCCCCTCACCCCCATTCTCCAGGCCTGGTGACCAACTCTCCACCAAGACTGGGAGGCCCTGTAGTCACAGAAATGACCACGGTTCCAGGGTAAACCACAACCATCTGTGTCCCTCTCTGGCTGGAGCTGGTAGTGGGTGGGGACAGGCAGCCTGTCCTCCCTGTGTCTGTTAATGGAACAAATAGAATCAGGTCCTTGCTCAAACCCCCACCTGTGCCCACTTCCCATCAGGTAGAAATCAAATCCTGGGGCCCCCCTGCACTGTCTTAACTCCTGTTTCCATCACACACCACGCCAGCCCCCAGCTGCCTCTGGCCAGGGTCTCTTTCATGAGTGGCCGGTCGGCTGACCTTGGGGGGTGGGGCTGGGTCTCTGCCCGCCGGGCTACATGCCAGACTACCACTAGGACACTTCAGGGCAGAGCTCCTGTCAGCGGTGGCCCCTTCAGGGCTCTGGCAGTGGTCACAGTGTACCTGGAGGAGGGCTGCCAGCTCAACACATTGGGGACCGCAGCTCCTGACGCCACAAGTGCTTCGGACCCTTCTGCTTGCCAGGCCTCGTGCTCATGGGGCCACCCTCTATGGGGGGCAGATGTGTGGGGACGCTCAGCTGAAGGGCCAGTGGGAGGGCTTCCTGAAAGAAGGTGTCCCGGGATGGGTCCTGAGGATGGCAACCGATGGGAGGAAGAGGAGGAGACTCTGAGAGGGAGTGGCCTGGAGGAGGCCCTGCAGGCTTTGGAATGACCTGGGCTCTCAAGACCTCTGAGGTCAGCCTGATAAGAAGGGCCCCAAGGGGCCATGGCAGGTGGAACAGGGTGCCAGGGGGCAGGCAGGGGTCATGGGGGTTGCAAATGATGCATATAAGGACAAGGAGCCTGCTCTCTTACAGAGGTGGGTCCCCAGAGCACCCTTCTCTCTCTTCTCAAGAAAAACAAGATTTACAGTAATGCCAAATGCATTAGCTTATGGTGGGGAAGGTGGTCTGATCCTGGCCCTTGGGCCAATCAGCGCCTCAGCCGAGGGCAACTATTTAGAGCTGCCTAGGGGCCGTGAAGCAGGGGCAATGCTAATGGGGTGCTGGGAGGCTGCTTCCCCCCAGGTTCCCTGATGGCTGACCTCACCCCTCCCTCAATGGGCCCTGCTTGGACCTTTCCTCCCTGGTGGAGGCCACATCAGTGTCTTACCTCTTCCCACAAAGACCTCAATTTCCATGAGCCTCCCTGCCATTCTATAGGTCCCCGAGGGTGGACGTTAGCCAAGTCCATGGTCAACAGCACGAGGAGGTGAGGCACACTGGTGGGCAGAAAGCGGCTCCCCGATGGGCCAGTGGGGTCAGGGCCGGTCCAATTCCCATTAACTCCTTATACACACTGGGCACTCTGTACAGTTTAGAAAACTGGCCTAAATCAGTGTCATTGTTGTCTGTGGCAGGTGATGGTCACCAAGTGCTAGGGCAGCCGCTTGCCTTAATTCCATCCTCACACCCCCCTGGAGGGATGGAGGACACAGCCAGGTGGAGAAGGGGTGCCCCACTGCCCAGCAATGCCTCCCCTCCACGCCCCTCCAGCCCAGCCTCTACGACTGTTAGCAACTGGGCTGTGCAGGCTCCTCTCTGGGGTGAGACCCAGGAGCTGAGGTCCCTGGCCTGAGCCCTCCCCATCTCAGTGCCTCCCCTTGGCCTCTGATGGGCTGGGGCCTCCCGTGGCCCCATGGCTGCTGCTCCATGGCTTTCAGGGGCCATCCCCTGGATGCAGCACCCCAGTTCCAGTTGCTCTTGGAGTTCAGAGGCAGCAGCCTCTGGGGTCCTCTTCCCCTTAGCTTTGGCTTTCAGCTGCACTGACCTCTGGAGCTCCCCCTCCTCCCTGTGTGGCCAGATGAGGGTGGAGGTGTGGGGCATATTGATTGGCTCCGACAGCCAGAAACCCAAGTGTCCCAACCTTGCTTGGGGAGGGACACCAACACTCAGTGGCTAAATTTATATCTGTGGCCACTTCGAACAACTGACCTGAAATCAGAAAACTGACACATGGAAGTGCCAATGACTTGGAGCTGTGCTCCCACCTCTGACCTCCAAGCTGAGAAAGCCAGGCTGGGTGGTGTGGAGGGTGCAGGGGCTCAGGGGGCTCAGGGGTGGGGGAGGTGAGTGGGAGGACGGCCAGCGGCAGAGGCGGGTGGGTGGGAGGGGCCTGCAGCTGCCCACTCACGGCTCAGAGCCCACCTCCAAGCACTTAACCGGCAGTTTGCTCCCTGTTGGTGGAGACTGAGTGGTCCCGGTTCCATCAGCTCAGTGATTGCAGGCGACGCGCCCTGGTCCTGAGATGAGCGCCTGGGGCGCGGCGCGCCACCCAGCCTCCGTGTCTATCTTCGGTGCCTCGTGGGGCTAAGTGGGAGGTGGAGGCCAGCCCTCGCGCCTCGGGCCCCCGCGGGGCCGCACTCTCTGGGTGAAGGTCACCTGGGGGCTGGTCAGGGTGTCCCCGCAGACACACTATGGCCAGCAATTCCGGGGAAGACCGTCTCCTCTTTCTTGCTGCCTAAGCGTTGTCTTGGAGAGACTGCCCACAGAACCACCAGGACCTGCAGCAGGGAAGGCTGAGGCGCCCTCCTCCCAAGGCAGGTGACCGAGCCTTGGCCCTGCTGACGGTCAGGCTGTCTGGACACTGTCGTGTGCTGAACAGCACACCACACTTCCACCCAACTGATGCCAGGAACAGCCCTCCCCCTGCAACTGTGACACTCAAAAATGCTTCAGGATGCTACCAGTCACCCCCAGGGAGAAGAATGAGGTGGATGGTCGTCCCACAGGGCTTAGGGTGACCACAGCGAGACGATGCAGGGGCCCCTGTGTGGGGTTTGGGACCCCTCAAACACACTACATGTGGGACCCTGACTCCTCTTGTCCGGAAGGGATTGTAAGTGCAGCCCCATCAGGCCTCGGGCCCTGACCCTATCCCAGGAGGAATGCTCAATGTCCCAGGCCCTCACAGGTGGACCCCACTTCCAGCCTTCTGGGGTCATGAGGGGAGCATTGAACTTCTCCTTTGATCTCCCTAGTGGGCCTCCATCAGTGATGGGGGGACTGGAACCTCCCAGGTGCACCATGGCTCCACAGCCCAATGGGCTGCGGGCTGGACACTCCACAGCCAGGAAAGCAGACCGTGGCTCCCAGTTAGCAGACAAGGACGCAGAGAGGTCAGAGGGTTTGCCAAAAGCCACCCGGCATGCAGATGGGGTAAGTGGCACTGTCCCACAAAGGTATCTAAGCCTGGTTCCTGCCCCTGAGGCCTTACAGCCTCATAAGGTGTCCACAGTTCAGAGAAAAATGTCTCTTATGCCTTGTACTTCTCTCCTACCTTAACCCCTGGGGATACATTCCAAGACCCCAAGTGGACGCCTGGCATCGGTGCAACTCTGTGCCCTTGACTGGCACCCCCAGAGGGGCGGGACAAGAGGAAGTGCGCAGGCAGGAGGCTGGGGGTGGATGAGAACACATTCTTTACCACCCTCTAAGTCTGCCCTTTAAACGACCTTGGGGCTCTTATCTACAGCCTGCACACCCCTAATCGGCTGACAGAAGCATTTGCAGATGATGTTGCTGGGGCTTCTCAATATCAGAGCTGCTGACACCTTGCTGGGACAGCCCAAGGTCGCCAAGGCCATGACTCACTGCAGGTGCCAGAGAACCAGGGTGGAGAGTAGTGGGGCCGTCCTGGAGGCTGGCCAGGAGAGGCCAGGGACCAGGAGCAGGCCAACTGAGGTCAAGGTGGGGGGCTGGGACCCTCTGCTACGGCTTTAGGCTCTCCCTGTGCAATGAGGGTGAGGGGACTCCCTCTGAGGTCTCTTCCAGGCCCTGTGCCCTCAATCTTACGGCATGCAGCTTAGGGCTGGCCTAGGTTTGGGTTATTGCTGCTTGAGGGCTGGGACAGCTGTGTCCTGCCCCAGGCTGCCCAGGACCCCTCTCATCTTTGGGCCAGCCTCCTCCAAGCTCCTCTTCCTGGGGCTGCACAGGCAGTGGGGGTCCAGGAGGGACATGAGACTGGGGGTGGGGGGGCGAGCCCCTGCCGAGACCTGCTGGACTAGATTCCAGGCTCAGGGCAGCCAGGATGGCCAATGCTAAGCCCCGAGACAAAGGGCAGAGTCAGGGATTGGGCTGAACTCCAACAGAGTCAAAATAGTCCCACAGATGGGGCTTGACCTGCCCCCAGCCACCCACCTTCCGGTCATCTAAATACCTGGCTAAAGATAACCTCAGCCCAGACCTCTGGCCAGTGCCACACATCATGGACTCGTTCCCGCCTGGCTCCCAGGAAAGGGCCTGTGGACCCTGTTAGTCTTGTTGCAGATGAATGGGCACAGAGGCAGCGAGAAACTTGCACAAAGTTGTCCAGAGGGTTTGGGGCTGGGTGGACCCCACACAACCTAGTCTTTGCCCAGCAACCCCACCGCCTCCCCCCTGAGCCCCCTGGGATCTGCCGCTGAGACCAGGGCTTCCAGGATGTGGCTGTGGCCGTTGGTTGGGGTGGGCCCCTCAGTCCAGTCATTTCCCCTGGGGTCTGCTGAGCCCAGCCTGGCTGAGCAGGGATGGGGTGCTGGCATCAAAGCCCTGTGGGCCATTCTGAGACCAGAGAGCCCACCTGGTGGCAGGACACCAGTCTGAGGGAAGAGGTACCTGGATTCGGGTCGTACAGACGGTGGGCAGCCAGGCTGGGCAGGTGGGGGAGGGGTTTGGGGAGGGGCTCGGCCCTCAGGACTGTCCCTGAGACCACCCTTACTTCTGACACCAACGTTGGGCCCAGGGGCCCTGCAGAGCCTCTCTGAGCCCCATGTGGCTGGGAGTTTTGGCGAGTCCTTCTGGATGGAAGCCACTGAGGGCTGGGTCTCCGTGTTCGGTGGCTCTCGGGCCCAACCCTGCCTCCTCTGGGTGCCCTGAATGCCCGCTGGGACTCCCGCTCCAAACGACACTTCTTCCCTCCGTGCCATCCCTGACCCTTGCTGCTAGAAGTTTCCTGCGGTGGTTTGCAAAGTCTCCGCGGCTTCTCCTAGTCCACAGCTGGAGCCATCCTCAGAGCGGAGGAAGCACCTGGCCTCAGAGCCTCCAGGAGGGGCTGTGTGTGTGGGTGGTGGTGGGGTCATTCAAGGAAACTCTTTACCCCCCAGACCCCAGAGATAAGGTGGGAGAAGCTGCTGATGGGAGACTGTCTCCCCATCCAGGCCTGCCCTCTGCCTGCTTTGGGGTCTACCTGTCTGGGCTATCCCCTCTTGTCCCCAGGGCCGGGTCCCCTGGGGTGGTGCTGTATCTGAGGTCACATCACAGACCCCCATTGCCTGCCTGGGGATGAGGGTCAGGAAATGGCGTGACCTCACCAGGCCTCAGTCTCCTCACCTGTGAAAAGGCTGACAGAGAGGTAAGTGAGATCCTGCCCCACCCACAGCAGGACCATGTGTGTCTATTGCAGCAGGGCCTAGACCCAGGTGACCGAGCCTCTGTGGGGTTCTCAAAGGCTCCCCAGAAATGATGGAGTATGGGGGGGAAAGGGAAAAGGGTGCATGGGTCTGGGAACTCCCACACGTGGCCCAGTCGGCGGGTAGTCCTCTCTCCTGGCCACTGAGCTCCAGGCCAGGTGGGGGCTGGGCTGAGCACCTTCAGCCCATCTGCACACCCAGGGCTCAGGCCCCAGCGGCCTTGCCATGTCAGTCTGTTCCTGGCCCTGCTCAGGCAGACGTAAATCTCTCCTAAATCCTGTATTTAATTTTGTTCTCTGGGAAATTGTAGGAGGTTTTGGAGATAAAGCCAAGCTGATAAGTCGGGGATTTGGCTGTTCTCGCCGAAACTCCTGGACAGGGAGGCAGGCAGCAGGCCCAGGATGCCGCGTCAGCTGGGCCTGGCTTAAGAGCCTCCCTCAGTGCACCCCCATCTACAATGTGCTAGGTCATCTGCTCCCTCAGGGTGACAGGTGTGAAGGACACCAGGGTGATGCTTGGGGACCAGACCCTAAGGGACGTCAAAGAGCTGTTAGGAGGTGGGTCCATTCATTGCAAGAGCTTGGGGGGGCTGAATAGCATGGGGGTATTGCTGATGCTCAGCTGCCCCCCGCACCATCTTCCTGAGGCTGTGCCTCTCGTTGGGCATGGGGTGTCAGTCCCTGCCCATGCTGGCAGCTCTGCCTCACTTAGCCAACACCCCCACCTTCTGGAACATTCTCCCTAATCATCCCTGGTTGGATAGGGGCGTGGTGGTGGCAGGCAGTCTTGCAAATTTTATTATGTCTCAGGCCTCAGGAAGGTGGAGCTTGAGAGCCCCCCACTGCATTGTCATTTCTTCAAAGTCATGATCTTTGAGACTTTTCAAGTGGTGTCTGGGTAATAAAAATAACAACATACCCAAAAGACTTGACAACAGTGTTCACACAAACAGGAACATGTTTATAACAGCTTTATTCACAGCAGCCCAAAGCTGGAAACAACCCAAGGGTCCATCAACGGTCAAACACAATGTGGTCCAGCCACACGGTGGAATAGTATACAGCCCCCAAAGCAGCCAAGTCCTGCTGTCCTGCAAAGTGGATGAAACTCGAACATTTTTCTAAGCGAAATGGTCCAGACACACAGAGCCACATATTGTGACTCCACTGCTATGAAGCGCGCAGAGCAGGCGAACCCACAGACAGAGCAGAGTGGCAGGGGCTGGGGTGGGGGGATGGAGAGTGACTGCCAATGGAGTCAGGGCTTCCATTTGGGATGATGAAAACGTTCTGGAACTAAACAGTTTCACAACCGGGTGAATGTACTAAATGCCACCAAATTGTACCCTTTAAAATGACAAAAGCAGCGAGTTTTCTGCCGTGCGTGCAGCAGTGACAAGTCACGGACGCCTCCAGGGGGCGCACCGCTTGCGAGGCGCTGGCCTGGGCGCGGTTGCTCTCACCTCCCAGGCGGCCTCACTCTTCTGATTTAGGGGTTCGGTCAGCGCCCTTAGGGTGCGCTCCGTCCCGGTGAGAAGAGCCTCCGGCCGTGTCTCACCGGCAGGTGGACGCCTCTCTGGGCCTCCCTGACACCCACCTCTGTCCTGCTCCACGTTGTTGGCCAGATCTTTCTTTGTGAAGCCACTTTTATGTCTACCTGCCCGTCCACCCTGTGCCCAGCGAGTCCTCCTGTTCCGGCAGTAGCCGGACCCTTATCTGCCTCCTGCAATTGGGATCTTCAGTTTATTTCCTTTTATTCTGGACTTTTATAGCTTCTTCTAAAAACAGCTTGGATGTGTCTGGAGATAGTTCTGGGGGTGAGGAGTACTGAGGGGTGATGAAGATCAATACCCCATCTCGGCTGGCCCTGTCTGGGTGGGTGCTCAGGATGGGGAGCCTGGCAGGTGCCCCTTACTCACCTGTTTCTGGATCCTCCCAGCCTCCTCTCCCACCTGGACCCGTCCTCTCCCCCCGACAGGCCTTGGACATTGCCCAGAAAGGACATCACGCTGGGGCTGACCGTGACCAAGAAGCAGCCATGCCAGGAGCTGCACACACACTGTCTCACCCCACCCTCAAACAGCCACAAGGATGAACTGCCCTGTCCCCGTTCACAGATGGGGACCCTGAAGCGCCGTGCCACTCCGCCTCTGGTGCTGTGGTCTCGATATGCTGCCCACGCCACAGACCTCCAGAGCCCGGCCGCAGTGTGGGACGTCCCGGGTGAGCAGGCCAAGATGCTGGCAGCTGCCAGGAACTGGGCAGAGCCCCACTCCCCTCACCAAGTCCTACAGGTGGACACAGCTGCCCGGGAGGCACACGCAGAGCCCACCTTCTGGCAGATGAGCTGAGGTGAAGCGGGGCACAGGCCGGGGAGCTGAACAGAGTGAGTCCTCAGTCTCCCGAGCCGGGGGCCCAGGCCTCTGCTGCATCCTCATGTCCTCGCCTACACGCACGTCCTCTGTCTCCTCGTCCTGTCCTACCAGACCGGACACCTTCCCAGAGAAGTGGGCTTTCACAGCTGCCTTGGGGCCAGCTGGGGATGGACCACTCTGGTCTCTTCCCCACGGTCTTGGAGATGCCCCACCCACATCTGGACTGTGTGCCCTTGAAGCCTAGGCCAAGCGGGATCTTCCTCCGGGAAGCCCTCTTGAACCTCCCTGCCTTGAGTCAGCCTCCCTGTCCTTGCTCTGGGCTGATGCACCTGGAGGAGGGGGGCTAGGGCAGCGCCAGCCCTTGCCTGCTCCCCGGCTTCTCTGGCATCTGGCATCCTGCTGGGAACGCTGCTGCGACCATGGCGTGGCTCAGGGCTGTCTGAGCCACAGCAAATCCTTCCATTATTAAAATGTTCTGCTGGTTGTGGGGGAGACAGCCAGGGATGTACCTCAGGCCCTTGCCCGTCAGGTAGGTCTGCTCAGAGGCCAGACGCTCCTTGAGTTGTCATTCCAGGTGGGTCAGCAGGGAGGGTGTGGCTGGGGATCTGAGGAGGCCAGATGGCCGTGTCTCTGCTGCAAGCCTGGGGGCCCCTCTGGGCCCAACCCCCTGCAGTCTGTGACCGTGGGCGCATCATGGGCATCTGGGCCTCTGGGCCTCCTGGGGAGTGCTGGAGGCCGGGAAGCTGAGCAGAAGTGACAGGCTCCTATTTCTCCATCTGGCAACTTCTAGGCCAGGGACAAAGAGGAGGGGCCTCAGCCTTGAGGCAGGCTGGGCTGGACCCAGCAGGAGGGTCTTCCTCCTCAGGCACATCCATGAATGGTGCTGCAGGGGGCTCCAGAGATGGTGACATAGCATGGGTCACCACTGCTCCAGAGCGACCCCACCGTGCAGCAGCCCTGGGTGGGGATGGAACCCCAGGCCCGACGGGGTCACTGGCCATCCTGGAATGTGATGGGGCACAGGGTGTGCCTCTCCCAAGCTGAGGTCAGTGTCTCTGCAGCTGCCTCCCAGCTTGCCCGAGGCCGGGTACCTGCAAGACACCCCTGGGAGCTCGGGGTGGGGGCCCCAGCAGCCTCCAGCCTGTCCTTCAGGCCCTGGGCGGCTGCTCTCCCTCCTAACCATTCTTGTCACAAGGATGCCCATCATCAAGCTGTGTCCCTGCCCCCCCGCCACTCCCAGAACCCCAACTGCAACCCAGGTGACCATGGCCCTGCCCTCCCCTCCATGTGTTCCTACTGGGGCGCTGGTAGAGGCAGAGTGCCTTCCATGACCACCAGCTGCCTGGAAAGTCACTGCCCAGCAGCTAGGAGCCCAGCGGCCCCATCTGACCCTAAGTACATAAAGGGGATGCTGCGGTCAGAGGGTCCAGCCACCAGCCACGGGGCGCTGAGGGCCCACATTGGGAACCCGGGCTTGCCCCCTCCTTTTGAGGAGCTTCCCAGATATGGCGAGACCCTCATCCTCTCTGCCACTCCCTGTGGACGTCCTGGGGCCAAGGCTGAGCCAAGGCCGAAGGGCAAATTCTGCCTACTGCCCCCCAGCGATGCGACCTGTCTGTGCAAAGGGAGAGGAAACACCCGGGGCCCCACGAGAGCCCAAACGCAAGCTCTCGGGTCGGGCATCACTACTTCTCCATCAACCCCATCTTATCTGCCACTTTCTGTTTCAATGAATAGATCAGGGCTTGGGTTCATGAGAGGGGCCGACCCCTGAGGGAGGAGCACAGCAAGGTGGTGTCCTCCAGAACTGCCCACTAAGGGCAGGAGCACCCTGTCCCTGGGGGCATGCAAGCAGATTGTGTAGGGGACTGGTGGGGACCTCCTGGCCCCCGCACAGGCTCTGAGCTGCTGTCTGAACACTGTTGGGAAGAAGGGTGGCCAGACAAGGACCTTGTCTCTGGGAACCTCAGGGTATCCCAAGACACAACTTTCCTGTTGCAAATGGAATTTGAAAGCAAATAAATGCAATAAGCCCGTGTGCTCGCCGCCCTTACTCAGCCATTGCTTTAGGCTCATCCTGACACACGGCCGTACCCATGGTTCCGGAGAAGCCGAACTCACCGAGGAGCCTGCCAAGGGGATTCAAGTCCAGAGACTCAAGGGAGGACTTGGGGGCTGTGTAAGGCAGGAAGGAGCCAAGGGGACATGGGTTACTCCCAGTACAGGCATTAGGCCAGCTGTGGCCACTGCAGCCCCACACAGTGACTGCCATAACCCTGCTCCCCAAATGGGGAAACTGAGGCTCAGAAACTGCCCAGATACATGGCAGACAAGGGCAGGGCCCGATCCCATCCTGGCTGTCTTTACCCCAGGTGCCTCCACCTTTGGAGGGAGGGTGGAGAGGCCAGAGGTCTGCGGTGGACGGGTGTTTGGCCCAGCCTCCCTGACAGGCAGAGTCCTGCTGGTGCAGCTTCAGTGTGGTCTGGGTCAGCCCCGAGCCCCTGCTTTGGGAACTGTGTCACAGGGTAAGTTAGAGTGAGACCCCTGCACAGGCAGGACTCCCCTGCTGGCCCAGGGTCATTTAAGGTCACTGACCTCCACTCCAGCCTATGTTTTCCTGAGGGTTCTTGGGTTGGCATGACCCCAGGGAATGGACCTCAGGCAGCTGGGCCCTGCTCTGGACACAAGGTAAAGCATTCATGTGAAAGGTTCTAAATAAAAGATGGATAGTGGTCCCACCTGGGGTGGGCCCTGTATATCCATTGCCTTCTGGGGAAACTGAGGCACAGAGAGGCTCAAGGACATTCCTCAGGCCACGTCAGCCCTGAGGGTCTCCTGTCCTCCTGCCCTGGAGGGTGAGCTCTGGCTCAGTCTGAGTTGGGGAAGTCTCAGGCTGCTGCCTCCAAATCCCACATTTACGAAGCACCTAGTCTATGCTGGGGGGTGTAAATGCCATCAGCGTAGTAAAGGGTGCCAGCACCAAGGGTCAGAGCCAAGGGAGGAGGGCACTGTGGGGCCAAGAGTGTCAGCAACTCAGTCAGGCTGGTGTGTCTGAGGAGGCCCTGGGGCTCCTGGGGCACGGACGGGACAGAGGCAGGATGATGGAGGGGCAGGGCCCCTCTCAGATTGTGCGGCTGAGAGGACTCAGGGAAGGGGCCCCGCGGGAGGAACCAAGGCTAGAGAGGTCAGGGGCCATCTACACGGGAATGCTGGTGGCAAAAGTGAGAGAACCCAGGGGCTGCCCCCCCCCCCCCCCCCGGGTCCCACACCGGCATTTCATTTCTCAGCCAACTGCGCCCTCTGCTGCCCAGGTGGGGTATCACTCCTGCTCGTGAGTTCCCTACCAGGATGGGGAATGAGGAGCCTATGTGCCCAGACCAGGGGTTCTCCCAGCGCCCCCGAACCCCCACCCCCACCTCCTACTGCCTCAGCCATGAGCCTGGCCCTGTGTAGCCTTGGGGACACGGTTCTCAGAATAGGACCTGCCTCCTCCTGTGCGGGGCAGATATGGGCATTGACTTCAGGCTCCCACCGCTCGGTGCCCAAGGGGAGGCCCCACTGGGCCAAGTAAGACAAGCAAGAGACAACAGGACCTGAACTTGGGCCTCTGCTGCCGGGCGCGATCAGGTGCAATGCTTCCTCCAGCCAGATGGGACCCAGGATGGGTAGAGCTGGGGCCTGCCTGGCCCTTTAAGAGGGCCCCTGAGGGAGGGGTCCCTGTTGCCCAGCAACAGGAGGGCTTGGCGTTTACCTGTCACCAGGAGACCAGGAGACATCCAGCTCTGGGGACAGAGTGGCCAGAGCTGCCCTGCTGACCATGACAATGTCCCACCCACCAACCTGTACCCAGGCTGGTGGCACTATGGCGCAGACAGATGTGCTCCTGACCAAGCAGCCAGCCCCGCAGACGGTGCCGGCGTGTGAGATGCCCCGCAAGCTGTACGATGTGGCCCGCAATACAGGTGCCTATTCGTCCTCGGGTCTGGCCACCACCGGCTTCCGCACGGCCAAGTACCTGGTGGATGAATGGTTCCAGAACTGCTATGCCCACTACCACCAGGCCTTTGCCGACCGTGACCAGTCGGAGCGGCAGCGCCACGAGAGTCGGCAGCTGGCTGCTGAGACAGACGCGCTGGCACAGAGAACGCAGGCAGACTCCACCCGGAAGGTGGGTGAGCGCCTGCAGGACACACACTGCTGGAAGTCGGAGCTGCAGCAGGAGGTGAGTGAGTTGCTTGCCGAGACTGACCTGCTCCTGGCCCAGAAGCAGCGGCTGGAGAATGCTCTGGATGCCATGGCTGTGCCCTTCTCCATCGCCACGGACAATCTGCAGTGCCGCGAGCGCCGTCAGCACCCTGACCTCGTGCGTGACTTTGTGGAGATGGAGCTGCTGAAGGTGTGAGCCCCTTTGGTTCCCAGGGACAAGCAGACCCCAGGCACCCTCACCTTTCTGCTGAGAGAGTGACCCGCACAGGGGCCCAAGGGTGCACACAGGTGTGCCCCCATGACACAAGCTGGCAGAGGCCTTGGTGCCCATGCTCCTCTGCACATACAGGCACAGAGAAGCTGGCTGTTTGTAGGTCAGGGGCCAGAATTGACTGGGTGCTGGGGCAGCCCCAGGCTGGGGGCCGGGTCAGGGCTCAGGCCGCCCAGGAGGATGGAGCTGTCCCTGGCCCCAGGAGTGTGCCTGATCTGACCTTCCCACAGCCTGGTCCTCACAGCAGGATCAGGGTGAGGCTGGGTTCCTAGCAAGGTGTGCTCTAGCCCATATGTGCTGGGTTGGGGGCACCATAGCCTGGGGTCAGGTCCCAGCATGGGGTTCAAGCACCTCTGGGGGCTAGGACTGAAACTTGGGGCTTGTCTCCTTGCCTCAACCTCATGCCCAGGACCCCTGCAGTGCTCCCACCTTTATGATTCACATTGGGAGTGAAGTGGGGCCCAGGCTGTGGCAGGATTCACACCTAGAATTTGTGTTGGGGACATTTGTCTGAGGGTGGGAGAGTCAGAGGCCGCTGAAGCAGGGAGAGGCCCAGCTGGTCCACCCCACAAGCCCTGATACCCCTCCACATATACCATGAGGATGGGGGGAGGCCTGAACTAAGTTCCAGGGGCAGCTGCCTAGGGTCTGGGTTATGTGCAGAGCCAGAGAGCCCCTCTTGGTCATGTCTTGGTGGTACCTGCACCCAGAGGGTGATTGCTTGGTCACCTCAAGTCCTGGTACCCACAAGGCAGCCCTTCTGGTTACTCCAGTCATGCAAATTAAGCCTGACCCTGAGCTCCCAGAGGCTGAGCCCACCACAGCACCCCCAACCCTGGCCCCCAGGACACCTGTGGTGGAAATCCAGGCACAGTCAGTGGTGCAGTGTGGGTGGGGTGAGAATGGGATGGAGGCCACATTCATCACACAAGGAGCCCTCTCTCAAATCCGGCAGGACCTGTTGTGGGGCAGCCCCATAAAGATCAGGGGGTTACTCAGTCCAGGCCCTTGATCCTAGTGGGACAGAGCTCCCACACCTCTCAGACCCTGGAAGCTTCACCTGTGAACAGGCTGCAGGCTGTGGGCATGCATGAGAGATCCAGGAAGACAAACGGCCAGCCCAGGGACTCAGGGCATCCCCTGCACCACCCGCTCCAAGCTCAGGCCAGAACCTTGAGTACATCCTTGCCCCATCCTGCCCACCCCCAGGCCCCCAACCTCCTCTTCAGCCCCCTCCCCAACCTTCCAAGGCCCTCTGCCCTGAGCTAAGGACACTTGCATAGAAGTGTGTGTGCTACTACAGTGGTACACGGATGGGGACACAGACCAGAGGACAGCCCCAGACACACATGGGTCTAGTGGCTGAATGAAAGCAAAAATTCAAATCAGGGGAAAAGGTTGTTTGTACACAGAAAATGAAACCATCGAGGTGACGTAAAGACAGGCAGGGAATCCCCTGTGTGCTTGGTGTGGGAAGGCCTCTCTGTGTCCATGGTCCCAAGAAGCAGCCCTGCCCAAAAAGGCACCTGGTCCCCAGGAGCCAGGGTCCTTTGAGCCTGGCTGTCCAGGGGCCAGTGGGCAGGCTGATGCCTTCAGTTCCCTGGACAGGCTGCAGGGACAGCCCCTAGAGCCCAGAGAGTGCTGGGTGCCAGACAAGTGGAAACTGCCTCTAGCTGACCCATTCAGCAGCCCATAGAAGCCTCCAGAAGAAGAGACCCCATGCAGTACACCAAATAGAACATTCAAGCACCCAAAATAAACCTGACAAGGAGCAGCCAGTTCATGCCCCATTTTCCAGGAAAGAGACAAGGGGTCAACAAGGCCCAAGGCCACGCAGCCAGGGGTCAGGTGCCGGCTGAGCCCACAGTTCCCCAGGTGTTGCCCCAAATCTCAGCTCTTCCTCAGCTCTGCCATCATCAGGTTTTTACAAGGATGGGTTCTTCTCCCCCAGGAGGTCGAGCTCATCTGGAACATTCAGGAGCTGCTGAAAAGGACCATCATGCAGGCCATGAACCAGATACGGTGGGTCTCCAGCCCACAGGATGACCCCTGTCCCCCCCCCCCCACCCCTCAGGCTGGCTTTGGGCAGGAAGTCAGGGTGACTAGGGCCCTGAGGCTCAGAGAGATGGTGGCTTGCCCCAGGTCACAGCCAGGAGGACAGGTCATGTGGGGACACCAAGTGAGTGAGGGATGAAGCAGACTCCATGGCCTGGGGGACCTGGGTGTCCATAGCCCAAGCCAGTATTGGCGGGGGGCAGCTGCTTCTGGCCATTGATGGCCAGGACCCCATGCTGGGCAGATGAGGTATACTGGCTGCTCAGGAGTGCTTGCCCTGCCCAGCACCCCATGTGGGCCCAGTTCCCCCCACCTTCTGTGCAAAAACGCAGGCCCTGCCCATGGCCCCCAGGCTGAACCGGGAACACAAGGAGATCTGTGAGATGGACTGGTCTGACAAGGTGGTGGCCTACAACGTGGATGACACCTGCGCCCACTACAACAACCAGAGCACGGAGGTGCAGTTCTACCCGCACTCCGCCAAGCTGGAGGAGAGGTGGGCCGCCCAGCCTCTCCTGGGGGCCCTCCGCACAAACGCCCCGTCCCCCCACCCCAGCCTGGCCCTTGCAGCGCCTTCTCCCCAGGTCCCACCTGGCTCCTGGTCCCTCTGCTGGGGGTCCTCCTCTGCCTGGCTGGCCCCTGAAGCTATTCTGCTCCTGGGGATGGGCAGCAGTCAGGACCCTTGTTCAAGTGTCCAGCCCCACACAGTTCACCAAAGAGGCCCGGGGGCTACGGAGGGAGCCAGGACTCAGGCGTGGGGGGCACCCTGAGGCCAATGTGGGGACTAGATACGGACGATTGGCCCGCAGCTCCATGCGCGGTCGGTAGGGGCGCTAATCTTCTTCCCATCGTAGTGCGGACCTGGGCTGGAGGGATTGTGGGGTGCGCAAGGTGCTGGGCGGAGCTGGGGGCGCAGCAGGAGCAGCGCACGCGGGGCGGCGCTGGAGGGCGTCCGGTAGGAGGCGCGGGCTCGCGAGGCGGCGCTGGGGCTGAGAGGGACGGTTTGTGCTGGGGCGCCGCGGCCACGGGGTCGCGGGGGCTCAGGGAGGGCCTGGTGGGAACCAGGGTCATTGGCGGGTGCCCCCACCGACGCCGGTTCCGGCCCGCAACCTGCCCGCAGCGCCTCCACCCCCGAGACGTGGGCCAAGTTCACACAGGAAAAACTGGAACGCGCGGAGCGCGAGCGCCTGGCCTCTGTCAACCTGCGGGGCCTCATCGACTGCATCCTGCGCGACACGGGCGAGGACCTGCGGCTGCAGTGCGATGCCGTGAACTTAGCCTTCGGGCGCCGCTGTGAGGAACTGGAGGATGCGCGCGTCAAGCTGGAGCTTCACCTGCACAAGGTGGGGCCGGGTGTGCTCAGGATGCATCCAGGCCTCGCTTAGGCCAGGCCTGGGGACTGGGCGCTTAGAACCCCCAATGTGGCCACTATGCTCTGCTCACTACCTAGCCTCACCCCTGCCTCTCCCATCCTGAGGGACCCCAGAGCCAGGGCCCCCACTCCTCCCTGAACCTTCACTTAGCCAATGAAAACCCAGGTGACATTGGGGATGGTCTATTGGCATTGCCACCCTGGTCTGTTGGCACTGACCAGGAGGGGTTGTCAGGAGAAGGTTTGAGCAGGAGAAGGTGGTCCAGGCCTGGCCGGGCTCTGACCCCAGGCTGTCAGGTTGACCTTTGCTGCCTCCAAGTCTCTCCAGTTCTTGGCTGAGGTTGGGGGCTAACGGCCACCATGGCTGGGGGCCATTCAGGCCAGAGCTGCTGGACAACAGGCTTTGCTGGGCACGTTTTCCTTGCCTCCACGTCTCCTCCAGAGTCAGTGAACAGGCTGGACATAGCCCCAGGGCTCAGGGCAGGGGCCAGGCCCATCCTGGCAGCCTGCCTTTCCAAGGGCCCACGGCGACTGTCCTGCGTGCAGACGCTGCGTGAAATCACGGACCAGGAGCACAACGTGGCTGCATTGAAGCAGGCCATCAGGGACAAGGAGGTGCCTCTGAAGGTGGCTCAGACCCGCCTGTACCAGCGCTCGCACCGACCCAATGTGGAGCTGTGTCGAGACGCAGCCCAGCTCAGGTACAGTCCTGGGTTGGGCTGGGTCACCACCCACTACCCAGGTGCCGTCCACCTACCTCCAGGCCTCCATCAGCATCTGGGAGCCCCATGAACAAACCCTGCTATGCACACAGCCCCAAAGGTATGTCGAGGAGACCCTGGGCCTCAGCTAACACATGCAGACATTTGCACAACCCCACTCCCACCCAGCATGGCTGGACACTTACGGGCCTTGGGGGACACTGAGTGTCAGGACTTCAGGTACCTGGGACACCAGGGCACTTCCCACCTCATCCTGTGGTGTGCACTTTTCCTGCTACGGAATCTCAGGGTCTGAGTCCACCAGCCTCCTGGACTTGTCTACACCTCTGATGTCGTGGTGGACCCGTGTCCTGGGCTGGAGCCATAGATAGGTCATGTCTTCTGTTTTTCTAACTTATCGAGTTCCCAGATGCTCTTGCCGACAGTACAACCCACCCCACCCCACCCCACCCCCTTGGTGTTCCTCCCCTGTCCCTCGATTCAGCTCCAAGGGAGTTAGTCTGTCCTGCTTCTAAATGCCAGGGATAGAAGGAACCGAGGAGCCTTAGGGTCTCAAGTGGAGCCCTGGCCCCAGCCCACTGCCCATCTCTGCTGGCGGGCTTCCCTCTGGGACTGCTGGGGTCCGTTTATGGCTGAACCTCTTGGCCAGGACTCCTCACCAGGGCTCCCAGCATTTGAATCTCAGGCCTCGCCCCTTCTGGCCCAAAAGCCCAGTGTTCTGATGACAGCCCAGTACACATCTCCCTCCCCCAGGCTCGTGAGTGAAGTGGAAGAACTGAATGCGTCCCTTGCAGCACTGAGGGAGAAGCTTCTAGAAGCAGAGCAGTCACTGCGCAACCTGGAGGACACACGCATGAGCCTGGAGAAGGGCATCGCCATCAAAACCAACAGCCTCTTCATCGAGCGCCAGAAGTGCATGACGCAGCGCGCCCGCTACCCCACCGTCCTTCGGCTGGCCGGCTACCAGTGACCAGGGCTAGCCCACGGCGGGGCAGCCCTGCCGGCCTTGGCCACTCCACAGAGGTCTGTTTCCCGACCCTAAAATAAAGAGTATTACCTTTGCGTTCATGGCATTTCCTGGGAAGTGGGCTTTGCCTGTGGAACACATCGTCCCAGGGGAGGCGAGGGCTCAGAGCCTTTGCAAGGGCAGCTCCTGCCGCCCAGAGTTACCACGTGGGGAAAGGAGCCAGCCAAGGGCGGGACAGGCCTCACCGCATCCCTCAAGCAGGCCCTGCGAGGCCGGGCCCTTCCCCCGCTTGGAGCCCCTCTCCCACACCGAAAGCTCAGGTGGCTTTTTCTGCTGCCATGGGCCACCCGCAGGATGCTTCAGAGGAAGCGTCACCTCCCGTCCCACCGAAGCTACACCACTCGTCACAGGCTCTGGTCACTGCACCGATAACCTGCTCTTTTTCTTCCATGTGCCCTGGGTGCTGTCATGGAGAGACCAGCCGGCTCCCCCCTTGTTAGCAGGAGGTGAACCTGGGGCAGAGGTGTCTGGACAAACTGCTGGCCTGGCTTTGCCCTTAGGGACTTGGCCATGGAGGCTGTGGACAGCCACGTAGTACCTCGATGTCCCTTGAAGGTGCCAGGCCAGGTCTGGGGCAGTGACCATCCCAGGAAACCTGTGGGACCTCTCCCTGCCAATCCCATTCCACACGAGGTGGGCACCTGACGGGGGCAGACCCTGAACCAGGGGCTGAGGAGTCTAGGCTCGGAGGACCTCCACGCCCAGACTCCTCGGTCACCTTCGGGTGGCCAGTCTCCTTGTCCGGCCCCCTCCTTAGCCAATGAGGGAGTCAGAAGTGTGGGTGAGTGGAGGCCACAGAGCCCCTGCTGCCCACCTGCCTCCACACCGCCCTGCATCCTGTGGCCACATCTTGGGCAGAAATACAGTCCCTAGAGAGGGCCAGGCACTTCTGTGGAGAGGCAGGTAGCGGTGGGGCCCCTATTGCTGTGCCCCTGCACCCCCGCCCCCCCCCCCCCCCCCGCACAGATGAGCTCCTGGCTGCTGTCCCTTCCCCAGGGACACATTCTTTAAGAGGCTGGGAGGTAGTAACTCCCACTGGGAACACACTTGCCACTCAGACCCCCCATGATCACCACAGCCGAGGCAGTGTCCCCATTGGTACTGAGGGTCTCCTCGCCCAGGCCCCCCAGAGAGTGGCAGCTGATGGGAGCTAAATGGTGGCGGGGCTCGCGGAGCTCATTATCGCTAAAGCTCGGTGGTGACACCAGACAGGGAAGGCGGCGGGCATAGTCCCAAAGGGCCGTGGGGCTCGGCCTCATTGCCTGTAGTTCTCTGATGGCCATCTTTGAGGCCAGAAATTTTGTCGCCCTGTAGAGACCAATGACCAGGCCCTGGAGCTGAGCAGAGGCTCCAGGCTGCATGTCGAATTCTCTGAGGCTTGAAAGAGAAGTAGCTCCCCTGGCAGGCTTGGGGTGGGGACAGACAGTTACGCCCCACCCCCCCCCCCCCCCCCCCCCCCCCCCCCGGGCTGGCCAGTTGCTACCAGCAGGATTCGGCCCCCGCAGACACTCTGTGGGTGGCTGAGCCGGTGGGGCCGTGACGCTCGGCCGTGCTCCCGTCGTCACGGAGATGCTGGGCGGCATGTCCAGCGATGGCTATTTCCGTCCAGGAGCCTTGTTCTCCTACCACCTGCTGAGTCACCCTTGGTGCTCACTGACCACCTCTGCTCAGAGCCCTGCCTGCCTGCCCCAGCAAATATACCCTAGCCGGGGCCCCAGAGGCTGGGGCTCAGCCCCGGTCTACACCCCACATTCAGGGCACATTTAATTCACTGTCTCTTCCCTCAAAAGGACTTGCAGTGAATGTCCATCTCTTTTGGAAGGGGGCTGCTCTGCCTGCTGGCATTAGAGAGCAGGCAGTGGGAGGTGCAGGGAGGGACATCAGCCCTGCAGCATGGCGAAGCCTGTGACATCCCCCACTGGCTGTGTCCATCTAGCACAGGGGACACCCCCATCACCTCTGAGCCTGTTGGTGCCCATTTACAGGTGGGAAAACAAGGCTTAGATACAGAACTCAGCGGAGCTCAGGAGTCTGCCTTTCTCTGGGAGTGCAAGAGGTATGTGGGCGGAGAGGAACCCCCAGCCTGTTCCGGGCCCCCGAGTTCTGCAGGGATGAGGGGCCTGAGCTACTCAAAGCCCAACCGCAAGGCATGAGAGGCTGCAGGGGCTACAGGGAGGGAGTCAGGCTTCAGGGCCTTGCACGTTCACACCCCTTCCATTTGTGCCTCCCGCCAATGAGGGGTGAAGACAGCTGCCAAAGGGGGTTGCCAGGCCTGCAGGAGTGAGAGCTGTCATCTCTGGGGGTGGGGACAGTCTGAGAAGTGGCTCCAGCTGGCACAGCCCCAGCCCACAGTCCTCACCAGCCCAACTCGCCCTCAGCCTGGCACAAGAAGCCCCCCACAGGCCATCGTTGTCCCTCCTGGTTATCCGTGAGGAGGGCTGGGATGGGGAAGCTGGGCAGAGAACCAGCTCATAGATGGGCCCGGAGCAGCAGAAACGGGTGAGCCAGCCCCCGCTGCCCACAGCCTGCCTGTGCCCCAGGCCATGTCTGGTGCCGCCCCGACATGTAGACGGGCTTGGTGTACGTGGGGGGTATGCTCCCCAGGAATTGCATGTCCCTGGGTCCAGACCCAGATCAGGGACGAGGCCAGACCCTGATGTGGGCTTCACTTCAGGCTCTCAGTGGGCACAGCCCCTGCCTGCCACTGCCTGGGGGGCCCATGAGTCATTCTGGCTGGCGGGCATAACAGGACACAACCCTCACCCGCTGAAAGGCTGGGCTGATGCCGAGGCCCTCCCCCCCACCCCTCACTTTTCAGTCAGAGACAGGAGGGTGTCACCGTCACCAGCTGGACCCGACACAAGTCCGGTGGCCCTGGTCTGTCTCTCCCCACTCCTTTGGCTTCCAGTTCCCTGACCAGTCTACTCCCAGCTTCCCCAACACCCCCCTAAGTCACTGTACCCCAGACAGAGGAGGCGGCCAGCCCACGGCACCATGCCCCAGACACTCCCGGTCCCCAGAGCTACGCCATGGCACAGGGCTGGCCTGAAGCACCCATGGCGAGGCCATTCAGACCCTATGTCAGGTGGCGGGTGGAGGGCAGGACGGCGGAGGGCAGAAGGGCCCTGTGAGCCTCCGGCCAGGAGCTCTGGGGCTGGCCTGTTAGTCTTGGATGGCCCCGGGGAAGCCGTGGGCGCCTGGGGCGGGCATGAAAGGGCTCTTTCACGGGCTGCTGGGGCAGTGACGCTGGAGACGGCCAGACAGGCAGCAAGCGGCACTCGACTGAAATGGTAACGCGGGGTGTGGGGGTAGGGATGGGGGTCTTCACAGCCACCCTGGGCAGGCTGGGCTTGCAGGGTTCTGTGCTCCCTCCAGACTCCAGCAGGAGAGAGGCTCCAGCCCAGATTGCCTGCTGGGCAGGACAGGTAGCCAGGATGCCCAGGATACCAGGGGGACGAGGTGGGGGCTCCAGCATACAGGCCTGCATATGGGGATGCCCACTCTTGTCAGATCCCTCCATGGGGGGAACCCAGGAGTGTCTTGCAGGGTCCAGTGAGGCTGGGGGGGGCTGGTCAAGGTGTGCTAGACTCTTGGGGTGTGGGGTGAAGAGAAGGGTCCCATCTGCCCTGGAAGCTTAGTCTGGAAGTGGGTCTCAGACCCACCATGCAAGAGGAAGGACCTTGCCCCGCGCTGTGGTCCCAGAGGGCTCCCTGGAGGAAGTGGCCTGGGTCTTTGTTTGGCAGGGTTGGGCTACAGGGAAGATTGAGGACCCCAACCTCACACATACCTGTCCTTAGAGGACATCAGCCCTAGCTGAGTCTCTTGGATGAAGCCCTGGGGACACCAGGACAGGGAGGGCTCACCAAGGGCCCCCAGTAGCTGCCGATTGAGCCAGGAAGTAGTGCCCCCACCTTGTATGGATGGGCCGGTGTCAGGCAGGGTATCCTGCAGGAGCGGGTGTGGAGGCAGGAGGCCCATGACTATTGGGCATTAAAAACCATCTTCTCCACCGGGTAGAGGGCCACATGGGGTAGCCTTCCAAGTTGCCCTCCCTCCTTCTCCTGGAAGCTTAGCACTCGGGCATCGCCCTCTGCCCAGCTAGGCAGCAGGCAGAAACTGCCGCAGGTTGGCCCCACCTGAGCCGGGACCCAGGCCCAGCTGCAGGGGGTAGGGCACTGCCCTTTCTTGAAGCTGCACTCCGTGAGGTTCTGCCTGGCCACAGGAGGGTGGGAGGCCTTGGAGGGCTGATTCAGAGCCCCCCTCAACCAATGCATCTGCCCCTTCATCAAAGCCTGCCGTGAGGCTTTGGGGACCAGGACTCCCCACCTACAGACAGTTAGGGTGCCTGCTACAGGCCAGAGCTGAGGCCCCAGGAGCAGTGAGAACCCATGGAGGAAGCGGTTCTGAGAAGGAGTCTGGAAACGCCAGCTCGGGAGGGGTGGGGCTGCCTCAGCCACACTTGCTGGGCGCTCTGGAAGGGTAGGTGTGAGCTGTCGCCGTGTGGGCCCCTCGGATCGGTAGTAGCCCCGGTAGTGCTGAGGCCACGTCCAGGTTCAGGTGAAAAGTATGGGGATCCGTAAGTGATGTCTGTCAGAGGTGGGGGCTGAGCACCATGGAGGGGTATACCAGGTGATCTGCCTAGTGCAAGATGAGGGCCCCCAACTGTGCACCCCACACAGGTCCCATATGGCGTCCCCCCAGACAAGGGGGCACAGCTGGCTGCTATTGGGTCTCGGGGCTCAGTGGGATATCTCCTCAGATGCCCTCTTCTCCACTCCCTGTCTTGTAGGCTCTGGCCCAGATGGCAGCCCCTGCCGTCCTGCTCTTATTGGCACTCCCTATGGGGGCCTGGACCACTCTGGGGCTGCCCCGGTGGCCATGCGTACACTGCTGCTGCCCGGCCTGGCCCCCCGCTGCCCACGGCACGTACATTCCTAAACATGATGGGGAAGAGTGGATGCAGCTGCCCTGCATTCGGCCCACCATTGACATCTCAATCCTCAAAGGTGAGTGTCACGAAGAGGTGCCCCCACCCTGTCTCCTGTCCCCACGTGGACACCCCACAGGGACACGCACACTGAGCAGAACAGGGAAGAGGGGGCAGGAGAGAAGGGCAAAAAAGCCCTGAGGCCCTATTTAGGCAGAGCAGCTCTGGGAAGACACCTCGGGCCCGGGTGGGACTCGCTGAGCCACAGCTCTCTGCTTCCGACAGTTTTGTAAAGGCTGTCAATCAGGAAGCAAGGTGGCCTGGGGACCTGAAGCTCCCTTCAATCCTCTTCACCAGCCCTGCAGTGGCCCTGCCAGGCCCAGCCCCCATAGGAAGTGGGGAAGGGAGGGCTGGGTACCCCTTGGAAGAAGGTGAGAGAGGCTGAGTTCAAGAGGGTACCATCCAGGGGGACTGGACAGCAGGACACAGGAAGGTTGGACTTGGGTACCAACTTCCCAGCCCTCTCGTCCTTCAAAGCCCAGTTCAGAAACTTCCTTTGACAGCTGCCTGGGCCCCAGTCATCCCCACCATCCCACCGTCCCCACGTGACAATCCGAATGAGCCCCAGAACAGCCACAACTTTGGGGTGTGGCTTCTCATTGCCCTGTGAGAGGGGAGGGTTAGCACCCATCTTACAGTCGAGATGATCGAGGATTGAGAAGGTGAGGTCACTCACAAGGCCACATAGCCAGCGAGTGTGTCCCAAGCTTTAACCAGTGGCTCCTGTTTGCTCCTCTGCAGGTGAGAAGGGTGAGGCAGGGGTCAGAGGTCGCTCTGGTAGGAGTGGAAAGGAGGGCCCACCAGGTTCCCGGGGCCTACAGGGCTACAAGGGTCAGAAGGGACACGCGGGACCGCCAGGCGCCCCATGCCCGCGCGCGTACGCGGCATTCTCTGTGGGCCGGCACGAGGGACTGCACGGCTCCGACACCTTCCAGGCCGTGACCTTTGACACGGAGCTGGTGAACCTAGATGGTGGCTTCGACCTGACCTCTGGCCACTTTCTTTGCACTGTGCCCGGCGTGTACTTCCTGAGCCTCACTGTGCACACCTGGAATTACAAGGAGACCTACCTGCACATTATGTGCAACGAACAGGCCACCGGCGTGCTGTACGCACAGCCCAGCGAGCGCAGCATCATGCAGAGCCAGACCTTGTTGCTGCCGCTGGCCGCCGGCGACGCCGTCTGGGTGCGTATGTTCCAGCGTGACCGTGGCAACGCCATTTACGGCGAGCGCGGGGACCTCTACATCACCTTCAGCGGTCACCTGGTCAAGCCAGCCACAGAGCCGTAGCTGCCACCGAGAGGCCCAGCCCTCGATGGCACTCTCTCCGCAGACAACTCCAGGCTGACCTCCGTGCGATACCAGCAGTGTGCGAGCGCTGAGCCCGAGCAGCGACGGGGCACCGACTCCATGCAGATGCTGAGCTGAGCGCCAGGACAGACTCGGGGGGCCTGCCCTGCCGGGGCTGGGCCTGCCCTGCCGGGGTTGGGCCTGCCCTGCCGGGGTTGGGCCTGCCCTGCCGGGGATGGGCCTGCCCTGCCGGGGATGGGCCTGCCCTGCCGGGGATGGGCCTGCCCTGCCCGGGATGGGCACAGACCAAGTGTTGACACCAAGAAATTCAGGATGGAGACTGTGGGCATGGGCATGTTGGCAGGGTGGGTGTGGAACACCTCTACCTTTGATGGACTTGTGATGCTTCTGCATATAAAGGACTGTGCCAGCATCGCTGCCTGGGGACATTTGTAAAGCACCTCCTGGGTGCCGGGCTGGACACAGACGTCAAACGCAGACGCCAGCCCTCTCAGAGGTGAATCCAGCAGGAAACATGCTAAATTCCAGGGGTGTTAGAGGGTGGCAAACGGAGTCATGTCCTCGGGTGAACACGCAGTCCAGCTCTGGCGGGCTGATTCTCTGGGGCACCCGGTGTCCCTTCATCTGTCTGGAATGGGCTGGGTAGTGGAGGAAGACCATTTCTCAATGTGCGCCAGAGTCTAGGGGAGTCCCACAGGCCCCTGGTGTCATCTCACACTTAGATGTGGCTAAAGTGGGGGACTGGCAGTGATGGAGCAATCAGTAGGCCGCACTCCAGTCCCTGTAGGCAAGGGCGTAGGTGAAGTTTGGCCACTCTCTCTCTACAGGAGGCCTCCATCCACCCTGCTGGTTGGAGCCACCAGGCTACCCCACCCTAACGTCTACTCTGAGTCTGTCCCTTTCCTGCCATGTGTCCCCCAGCCAATCCAGAAGCTTCTACTCAAACCATCTTGGCCCCACCACTGCCACCTCCTCCCTGGGGCCTCCCCTAGCACCTCCTCTGGTGGCTGCTCTCTCCTGAGCAAAGATTACAAGGCGATGAGGCCACCAGTGCCCTGGCAGGAGTTGCTTCTAGAACTACAGAACCCGGATTGCTGGCCGGGGTCCTGGGTCACGTGGAGGTGGCTGGAGCTGCAGTCAGCCAGCTGAGCAGATGTCAGAAGCCTCATAGAAGGAGGATCCATAGGTCACCAGCACAGGAGGTTGCTGCTGGCAGCCCCAGGCCCCCTCTTTCGAGGATGCACCAGGAACAGGCTGCCCGCCAGGTGGACTGGAGCGTCATGGGCACTGGACAGGCACAGACCTCCCTCAGTCATCCGCCTTGGAGGCCCAGGGTCCACAGAAACCCAGCTGGTCCTCCTCTCCCTCCATTCCTCCCACCAGGACCCCAGCCCATCATGACATGAATCCCACATCCTCCTGGCTCCAGGACTGGGGAACCTTCTCCAGAAAATGGTCAGCTGATGAGGCGAGGCAGGAGGGGGTGAGGACCTGCTCATCCATTTCACAAACAGCCGCCTCCTCATCTTTGTGCTGGGGGCGGGGATGAATTGAGAACACGGTGGCCCTCCCCACCACCATGGAGCTCAGTTATCCCATAGGAATGTCAACCCAAGCTGAGGTTGACCAAGTACCCGCCTCGCCCACTCTTGAGTGAAGGTCTGGGGGAAGGAACCTGGTCACAAAGGCCTAGACCAGTGGAGAAACTGAGGCCGGCAGGGGTCTGCAGAACCCCCAAGTGTGTGGTGCTGGGGGCTGGCATTGCCATGGCCTGGACAGAAGAAGAGTAGGAGAGGACTCCCTTTGCTATCCACGCAGGGGCAGAGGCTCTCTGCCAGCCGCCCACCTGAGGCCGGGCCTGCAGCCTCCTGGGCAGTGGGCACACTGCATGGGCACATCATGGATCCTGCCCCACCTGGCCCACGAGGGCTGTGAGGGTCTGTCTGACCTTTGGGGCTGCCATTTCAGGCCAGCACTGGGAGAGAAGGGCAAGAAATTCTGAGGCCCCCAGTATGAGACACTCATGCCCCACATGCAGACCCTACAGCCCCATAAGGAAGCTGAGACTTAGGGATCATGAGTCTCTGTGCTCAGACCTGGGCGGGGGACCAAGATGCCAAACCCCCAGCACCAGCCCTGGCCTCACACGCCGTGTCCTGGTCTCAGACAAAATAGGACCCTGCCCTGAAAAAGCTGCAGACAAGAAAGTCAGGACAAGCAAGGGTCTGTGCCTGAGACCCAATTCTTCAGGGGGCTCAAAGGGGACCCCTGCATACCAGGAACCCCAAAGGCCAGACCAGGCCCCATCAAGGCAGGTGGCAGCAAGACTCTGGGGGCTGGTTATGGCCAAGGCCTTGGAGTGGGACATCCTGGACTGGTGAAGCCAAAGCCCCCAACAGAGACAGGAGGGGGTTGGGAGGGGGCCCTGGGATGCTGAGTTGGGCAGGGCCTTAGACTGCACTTTGGCCCTTTGGCCCATGTCCTTTTATGGCTAGAATAGCCAGACGTGCCCAAGGTGCTTGGCAACCTGCAGGCACATCAGGAGTGAGTGCTAATGGGGGGCCCCCCTGAGGTGGCAGAGATAGTTTTACTGTAGAGACAAGAGTGCCTGAACAAGAGTAGGGGTCTGTAGGCGGACTGGAAGGACCCTGGCCTCCCTCTGTCCTCCCAGGTCCTAGACTCCCCTCCTATCCAGACTAGAACCCCCAGACCCCTGGGCCAACCTGGCCAGGAGGGGCCAGGAGGGAAATCCCTGTATGCCAACTCCAAACAAAGCCTGTGTTCTTTCCAGCCCACCTTGTGCTGAGGGCCTCTGTCATGGCCCCCAGAGCAGCAGCGGTGGAGCCTAGGGCTGGGAGTGGCAGTTGCCCTGGGCAGGGGAAGGCTGCAGACCTGGCAGCCACTGTACTGCCTTTTAACCTCATGGCATGAACCCAGCCACCCACAGCCTAGGCAGGGTGGTACCGGGGCAGCCAGGCCAAGCCTTAGAGGAACAGCCCCTGCTCCCAGCTGCTGACTCAGGAAGGGAGAGCAGGTCAGGCCAAGAATGGTGTGTGACAACCTCCAAATGCCAAGGCCACTGTGTCCTCAGAGAACCAGGGGCCGGTGGGGGCATGAGCTAAGCACAACTGAGACGCCCCACTGGCAGCCTCAGTGCACCCTGGGGGTGTGCCAAGGGACCCTGTTGGCGGATTCAGACAAGAAGGCCTTCTTCTACACACCCTCTAGTTTTATTTATTTAAAAAATGACTGAGACCTGGGGTGGAGGCAAGATGAGGCAAAATCACCCTCTCTGCAAAGTGATAAAGGGTGCCCTCAGTAAGAGGCTGGAGACACACAAATCAATGAGGCCTACTGCTGCCCCGCCCACATAGAACGGGGTGTCGAAACTTCTGGCTTCCCTGGGCCACGTTGGAAGAGGAATTGTCTGGGGCCACAGATAAAACACACTCAGACTAATGACAGCTGATGAGCTTTTAAAAGAGAGAGAGAGAGAGAGAAGAAAAGAAAAGAAAAAGGGTCCGTGCATCGTGCACAACTTTTGTCATGTTTTAAGGAAGTTTACGGATTTGCATTGGGCCGCATCCAGGCCGTCCTGGGCCGCGTGGGCCGAGGGCTGGACGAGCTGGACTTAGAAGACAGAGAGGAGTTGACCCCAATCGGAACAGCAAGTGGGAAGCCCACTGTGTGACTCGGTTGTAAGGAGGCCCCGAGAGGAAAGCTGGGGGAACACTCGAACACGGGGACAGCTCTGCAGCCTTCCCCTGAGAGATGGGACCCAGCTGGGGAGCCGATCTGCCCATATTAGTTTATCCTTTTCGTGGAATTCCAATAAAACATCTGTCTTTAAAATTTAGGTGAAATTCATAGAACATAAAATTTACCATTTTAAAGCAAACAATTCAGTGGCTTTTAACACTTTTGCAATGTTGTACAACCACCACCTCTTTCTATTTCTGGAATATTCTCATCACCCCCAAAGAAACTCCAACCCCATTAGCAGTCGCTCTACAACCCCTTCCCCAGCCCGTCGGTGAGTGCAAATGTAAGGGAGGAGCATCCTCTGAGAAAGGGCCCCAAAGCAGGGGCCAGGGGAGGGAGGTTTGCTCGTGGGGAGCACCTGCACCCCCACCAACGTTGGGAGGCACCCAGGCACCCAGATGGTGCCCCCGGACTCCCGTCAGCGCAAATTTGGTAAATGCATAGCTGTGACCCCTCCTCAGGACCTTCAGGTCCACAGCCTGAAGAAGGGAGAAAGTGGGCCCAGCACGGGTAGGAGCAAAGGGCCTAGAAGTGAGTGAGCCCCAGGACAGAGAGGGGCAGGAAGAGGGGTACCCCTCAGGCTCCGGGACAGTCACAGGACCTTCAAGGTAAGGTCCCCACCTGGGCAGAGCCCTCATCACACAATGTCACTCAGTTAGTCATTCAACAAACACCCTTCAGGGCTGTGGTAGCTAGACCAGCTCTTAGGAACCAGGATGGCATCTGCTGTCTATATAGGACAGGACAGTGCCCTTGACCTCAATGGAGAGGAGACAGGAGAGGGGGCTTGGGGACCCCCACCAGCCAGGGTAGAAGAGGAATCACGAACCTAGCTGTCTCTGCAGATCCTCACGTCCACTGGCCCTGAGACCCAGAGTTCTGCAGGGGCCCTGATAAGTGACCAGTGAAGACCTTACCTCAATGGCATTCAGTTTCTCCAACACCCCCAAAGAACATCACAGATCTCTGTGGCTTCAGGTTCCTGGTATCTACCTGTCCTCCTGCCCCAGGACACCTGAGAGGGGTGGGCCTTCCTGACCTCTCCTCAGGACCACACCCAGGTGACCCCAACATAGCTCCTGCTGATAGGGGTTGGGCTGAGGGCACAGTCCGGCTCAGCCCCATGGCATACCAGCCTCAGTTTCCCTCAGTGTGAGGATACAGCATTGGCTCTGCCTGTGGGGGGTGCACTGCCATCACACAGCACCCTTACCCCACACCCCGCCCTGCCAGGCAAACAGACCCCTCCTGCCTCTGCGCCCCATTCTGGGGCAGCCTCATCCTGCCCCCGGGGCCCGGATTTCCTGAGCAAGGTCACTGTGGAAGCCATTGGAGCCCAGCGGCCAATAAAACCCATCGATGCGGGAGCGAGAGCCCATAAAACAGGTCACCCCCTAGAGGATGTGTGTTCTGTGCCACCGCCACCCGACTCAGATGGGACCAGGACCTGCAAGCAGTGTGGTGGCTCTGTGTGCCGCACCCCCCCCCCACCCGCCAGCTGTCCGCAGCATGTGCTGGGTGCGAGAGGGCAGCAACCAGCCTGGGCTGCATCCCCCGGCCTACCATGCTAGGTCCACTGGCTCCCAGGACTCTGTTCCTCCTGGGACACTCCAGCTCTGCCCCTAACAGGCCCTGGGTGTGGGTTGTCATTCCTCCTGCTCGATGGCCCACCCTCACCCAAGGCATCAGGAATTGTTCTTGTCTCTTCCCAGCTCCCACTTAGACCCAGGATCCATGGGCTGCCTGGAGTCCCCTGGAACATCCTTCAGGCTCCTCCACCCACTGGGTCCATTGGGGCCCCAGCACATGTGCACACACACATGTGCATGTACACACACACATAGGCACATACACACATATGCGCACACACACACACACACATGCACGGACACACACGCGTGCACACACATGCACACACACATGCACACGCATGCACACGCATGCACATATACACACATGTGCACACACGCGCATACACGCATACACACATGCACGCACGCATACATACACACACGTGCACACACACATGCACACATACACGCACGCACGCACACACATACACACACACACACACATACATGTACACACATATGCACACGCACATGCACACACACACACTGACACCCCTCTCAGGCAGGAGTGGATCAGGGTGCTGCTGGCATCTATACTCCCCACACGGGTACTCTGGGCTGGCACCACCCTGGGTGGGAACTTGCAGTCAAATCATTTGGAAGAAATTGATCTGCTAAGAGATTTCCAAGCCATCTGCTTGCTCCCAAAGTCATTCTGATGGGATTCACTTCACATTCACATCAAGAGAAGTCCTGACCTTGGAGTGGAGGCAGCAGGTTGGTTGGGCCTCAGTTTCTCTTGGGGCACCCCTCCCTCCCCAGAATGCTGGTCCCTGGGATGGAGTGGGTTTGGCCACCTGCTCCCAGTGACTCCAATGCCAGGATCTGTGGGCACCACGTGGAGGAGCCACCTCCGCCCCCTGAATCTGAGCCCAGGAGTGACAGAGACTCAGCCTGGGGCCTGGAGGCATTAGGGTCCCCACACAGCCAGGGATGGAGGCCTCAAATGAACCTCCCACTCCCTGCACCTACCAGCCACGAAAGGAGCTGAGCCCTGCCCATCCTTCGAGGCCAAATCCTGATCCCAACACCCACCCAGCCCCAAGGCAAACGCCCATCAATTTTTTAATCCCGATTGTTTACACCTTCCACTGAGTTATCACCTAAGTGCCCACTGACCACTTCCAGCTGTGTGTTTGCCCACCCCCAGGCCGCCGCCTCCTATCCACGCGCTCCGATTTGCACGGGCTTCAATCGGCTCCAGGGACAATATTTGCTTTGGGAAAGAGTCAAACATTTATTCTCTAATTTATTCAGGAGACACTAGCGCCCTCATTATGCCATTGCGTTTCCAGGGCTTGGCCCCTGTCCGGGGTGGTGCCAAGGCCCAGGCAGTGCTGACCGGCCTCTCCCCTGCCCAGCATGGCTCCCCTGCTCCCTGTGTCCTCCTGAGGGGTGGGGTCCTGCTCTGGGCTGACAGAGGAAGGTGGCACTGGTTAGGGCTGTCCTAGACAGGATGAGGGGGTGCTGCAGGTTGAGTGAGTCCCTGCAGCCTGGTCTTTCTCCTTCCAGCCTCAGATAGAGGCTCACGGCACCCAGGACCCCAGCAAGGCTCGGGCAGGCATTTTCTCTGGGACCCCACTGTGGGCCTGAGGCTGCAGAAGTTGCCAGCATTTCTAATGGGTAAATGGGACCACTCTAGTCTGGGGGACACAGAACTCCTCAGGGGCCTGGCATTTGCTGGCATTTGCATCCACCTACACAGCCTTTCCAAGCCGGCTGCTATTTGTACTGAGAGGCCGCTCCCCCCACTGCTGCCTGGCTATTTCTCCTCTTCTGCTTCCGTCCCCGCTCCCTCTCCAGCCCAGAGCCCCTGCCAAAAGCAGACGAGATGGCCGCAGGTTCCCATGTCTTCGCCTGCCACCTCCCCAGGATAGCCTCTCCCGGCGTTCCAGGGCCCCTGCACTGAGCCCCTCTGGCCACCTGTGCCCCCACCCGGAGAAGCCTGGAGGCTGGCTCTCTACCCCTAACCTCAGCCCACTGCCCTCCCTCTGCACTTGCCACCTTGCCCACCCACTCCCACTGTGGAACGAGTGACCCCTGTCCCTTGCTCCGCCCACCAGGGGACCGGAGCCAGCAGGAAGGGAGATGCAGCAGCAGGGAGTAGGCTGACATCATCACCCCAGCTGCCCTGGGGGCTTGTGCAGCTTCATCCCTCACAGCGGGGTCCTCCAAAGTCAACAGCTCCCAGATCGCAGGAGGTGGGGGTGGGGCGCCACAGGCCAGAGCTCAGCACGTTCAGAGTCTTTAATTTCACAGAGCAGCACAATGCTGACCAGGTGACACTGACCAGGTGACGCAGGGTTGACCTGAGGAGGGTCACATGTGACGGGAAGGTAGAGACTGGGGGTGAGGGGGGGTGGTCACCAGCTTATACTAGTGGACACTATCCTGGCCTGGGAGACTGGCACAGGCTGGGTGCAGGACTGGAGAGCTGAGATGCCCTGCCCATTACCTGGGATGCCCAGGCCTCTCCTGCCCACCCCCTAAGACTCCAGAACCCGGGCCTGCTGCGAACAGGTGGGTGGAAGTAGCAGCTCTTCACTGTAGGACCACGCACAGCCTTGCCCGGACGGCTGCCCTCACACCTCGGACGGCATCCAGGCTGCCAGGGGCACCTCAGCAGGCCCCTGCCTCTCAGGGAAGGGCTTAGCCCCTGGCTCCGCCCAGCGGGAAGTCCCCACCAGGTTGGGGCAGGGCAGGGGCTGTCAGGTGCCACCACCCAGGGCCCTCACAACCTGCTGGTCTGCATGAGCCCGTTGGCCTCAGAGCTGCGTGCGACCAGCGTGGCCTCCTGCAGCCGGCTGCTCTTGTCAGGCCGTGGCTCCATGGCATCCACATCCTCAGTGCCGTAGCCTTTGCGGAAGCACAGAACCTTCCGGAAGCTCTGGCGGAAGTTGTCAGAAAGGAAGCCGTAGAGCACAGGGTTGGCACAGCTGTTGGCATACGACAGGATGACCACAAAGAAGTAGGTGCCGGCGGCAGCGGGCTCCTCAGGCAGGACTACGGCCAGGTTGACGATGTTGATGATGAAGAAGGGCAGCCAGCAGCCCACGAACACCAGCACCACCACCACCACCATGCGGGTCACTTTGCGCTCTGAGCGCCGGCGCGTGGAGCCCACACGCACTCCCGATGCCTTCACCTTCACTACGATGAGCAGGTAGCACAGGCAGATGACCAGCAGTGGCCCAAAGAAGCCCAGCACGGACGTGTAGATGATGAAGACGGCACCCCACAGGCCTACAGGCTCCGGCCAGCTGAGGTTGCAGGTGTCCCAGCCCTCCTGGATGTCAGCAAAGACCACCAGTGGCAGGGACATGAGCAGCGAGAAGGTCCAGACCGCTGCGCTGGCCAGCTTGGCCACCCGTGGGCGACGCCACCGCGTGGAACGAATAGGGTGGACAACGGCCAGGTAGCGGTCCACGCTCATGACGGTCAGGCAGAAGATGCTAGTGAACTGGTTGATGCCATCCAGCGTCATAACCAGGCGACACAGCACGGGGCCAAATGGCCAGTAGGAGACAGCATTCTGCGTGGCCAGGAAGGGCAGCCCCAGCATGAGGAGCACATCGGCCACTGCCAGGTTGAGGATGTAGATATTGGTGACCGTCTTCATCTTGGCATGGCGCAGCACCACGTAGATGACCAGTGCATTGCCGCCCAGCCCCACCGTGCACACCAGCAGGTAGAGCACGGGCACCACGACCGCTCGGGCCCCCGGCGAGGGTGCCGGCCCCACCATCGTCCCATTCTCACCACTTCCACTGGTGGCCGTGGAGGAGGCGTTCCAGCCTGTTGGTGTGGACGTGGGGAACAGAGGCTCCATGTCAGCTGTGGAGGGCAGGGGCCTGTCCTCTCTGCAAGGGAAGACAGGAGGATGCAGGCGATTAATCGGATGGCCGGGCGCTTCCTCCCCTGGGCCCCACCTGCCCCAGGAGGCGCAGGATTACCCCACATCGTAGGGTAAACATGATTACTCACGTTCAACTCAGCTGGGAATCACATTAAACAAATTGTGTGGAAAATAAACCCAGAGAGGAAGGAGCAGGGGGACAACTGCTGTGAGTCTAGACATCAAGACGTCGTCTGTTGATACCGTGACGACTTCCAGGGACTTGCTCATCCCTATGCCCCTCACTGCCCCAGGATAGTCCCTCAATCATGGCCAGCACCATCTCACTGTGGCATCACTACCCTCATCACGGGTAAGGGACTAAGGACGGCAGGAATCACCTCCCCGGGGACCCTCAGGATGGGTAAAGAGGAACAGGGAGAGTGATGAGAAGGCCAAGACATGGGCCAGGCATGGGAAGCCCCTCACACCCAAGTGGCACCAGCTAAAAGTACAGCAGTGTCCACCGAGCCCCTCTCTCTTGTGTGACCCCAAAGCCAGACTCCAGGTGACCTCCTGGAACCCTAAGGAGGGTGCCAGGCCTTCCATGTAGCCAAGGAGCCAGACCTGAGGCTGCAGAGGCTTTGCCAGTGTCCACCTGGCTCCTAGGAATACCATCCCCTGGTGAGCAGCATCTGTGTCACCCCAGCAAAGCCCCAGCCATGTGGCCAAAAGGATATGGTTTCCCTGCCCCCCACAGCTGCCAGCCAGCCCACCTGCTGCAGCACGGATGTTGCTGGACCAAGGAAACGACCCGGGAAATTGTTGCATGATGTGCTGTCATTGCAGTTGGGGACACACTTCAGGCATGTGCTCTGAGGTGGGGTCTGTCACCTCCAGAGCAATGACAGTATTTCTTAAGCCCCAGGCAAAGGGCATGGTGAAAGAACAGGCAGAGAGGACCTTCACACACACCGTAAATAAGGGAACACAAAATGGACAGAATAATTACAGGTAATTATAGCCCATGACACAGGCCAGGAGGAAATGCGTGCATGCACGTGTGCACATGTGTGGGTGGAGGGGGAGAAAGAGAGAGCGAGCGAGCCGGACACTGCGAGAGGGAATGTGAAAGGGAACAAATGGGGAGAGTGAGTGAAAGGAAAGACTTCAGCTGTGTGCATGGAGTCTTGGAGAGAAAGAGTTGAGGCAAAGACAGGAAAACCTTAACATCTGCAGTTCAAGGTGATGGGCGTGCATGTATTTGTTACAGCGTTTTTGTACTTTTCTGTATGTTTGAAATAGTCCATAAAAATGGTGATGGTCAAGAGAAAATAAATACCTCCATTGACTAAAAGAAGAGGAAAAAGGGGACACAGGTGGGGTGGATGCCTCCGGCCCCACTATGCAGGAGGTGGGTGTTAGCAGGAAGCCTACGTGCTCCTGGGAAACCCAGGCAAGGGCCTGAAAGGTGCTGGAAAGAGCCATGATGACCCAACTAGGGTCATTCAGGCCCAGTGGTCCCTCAGAGTCCTGCTCAGCTGACCCACAGTGTTCCTGAGTCATTTCAGGACAGACAGTAGCTACCAGTCCTAGGTTGGAGGAGGCAATTGAAATCTGATAGACAAGTGGTGGTGGTGGTGATGGTGGTGGTGGTGGTGATGGTGGTGGTGGTGATGGTGGTGGTGGTGGTGATGGTGGTGGTGGTGGTGATGATGGTGGTGGTGGTGGTGAGCCCAGGATAAACAACACTGACAAGGACAAGAAGAAACCCTTTGCTTCTGATGGACAGATACACCAGAATTTCCAAGTTCACTCAGCTAATGCACACTAAGAAATATGACCTAGAAAATCAATAGTAGGCAGGTGGCTCAGCAGATTCATTTCAGGTAAAATAAAAATATTATGACTTAACAAGCATGCCCAAGATATGTTCAATATGTTTAGGATCCTCAACAAGGCATAAAAATATTGTGAAATAAATTTTGCTTCTGTTTAAGAAGTAAATGTACAACTGTTATTTTTGAAAACTACAACTCTTGGATATGAAAAAAAATCATCATTTGAAAAACAAAACGCCCCCACAAAAGTCAGTTTCAACTCCAGTCTGGATACAGTTGAAGAGAGAATCGGCAAATCGGAAGAGGGGCTGAGGGAGTTCCTCGGAGTGTGATACAGGGAGGAGGAGGTTGCAGAGGGCTCTCTGAGCACTGGGAGGAGGGCACAGATCCATTAAGAGAAGATGGCTGGGCACCTGCAGAAGTGACCAAAGACAAGAGTCCTTTGCAAACCTGTCCCAAGCAGAATAAAATAAATATAAAAATCACAACAAAGTTGACCACAGAGTATCAGGGATAAGGCGAAAATCCTAAAGAATGCCAGTGGAGAGAAAAGAGGAAACCTATGAGGAATGAAGACCAGGACAGGCACCATCAGCTACAGGGACTACAGGAGCCAGCACGAGAATCTCTTTGACCCAGATTCCTCACCAGGAGGAGAGGAGACATTTTCTGTTTCCCTGGGTTTGCTACTCCTGGTGCTGAGCACCCCTCACTGTGTGTTGTGACCTGGTGTGAGGCATGTGACAAAAACTCTGTTTAAAAAGGCCAAAGTACAATGTTTGGGGACAACTGCATTTAAAGACAAAGCTGGGTGGGATCCCTTGGGCAGTGCTCTCAGCCCTTGGTCAGAAGCGGGTTCCTGGGTTGGGGGAGCCCACCCTTCCCAGGCGTTGTGCATATCTGGGAGAAGGGTCTCCTGGAGTCTCAGAGAAGGGCCACCTGCAGCTTACTCCTGCAAGAGGGGAATCAGCCTGCTGATATCAGCTCCCCATGCCTGGTGCGGAGTGGCCCCTCCTCACATTTTAAAAGGAATACCCCAAAAGGGGCTTATGGGCCATTTTGTATGGGACCCAAGAGTCACGGTGGGGAATAAGGAGCCCCCTGAAGGTATTCTATTCACCCACAGGGGCAGAGGGGCTCAAAGGCAGCCAGGGCTGGGTTCCCTGGCGTGCTGTGGCTGACTGCACCTTTGCTTCTAAATCAGATACGTGTGGTGTCTTTTATGAAGCTCTTAGTCTCTCAGGGCTCTTCTGAGGCCACTGCCAGGTGTCCAGGCACCCCAGAACCCAGAGCAGGCAGAGCAGACTGTCAGGGCCCCCTTGTCATCCCCCCAAACACCCCACCTCTTGAGTTAGACTTCAGAGCAGTGCAGAACAAATTTAGGCCCCTATTACTGCGCCTGCCTCTTAGAACATAATTCTGTAAGAGCCATTATTCAGAAGCAGCAATCTTCTCAGTCACAGAAATTACACACTCGCAGGAAAATCGTCCCCGAGGTCCTTTCCCCTATGGGTAGGGAATTCAATTGCGGGAGGAGCTGTGCAACTGACCATGAGCCAATGCTGGGGGCTTTCTAACTCGGAGGCCCCATCAGGAAGTGTGTGCCCACCCACTGATGTGGCACAGGGAACAGACTCCAGCCTGTCACCCGCTGTCCCAGCCCACCCCTGCACACTGGCTGTGATCTTGGATCAGTCACACCATCTCTCTGAGCCCTGGCCTCCTATAATAGGCGACTCCTACAAAATGCTGTCTCGCTGACTAGATGAAAGCAACTCAGGTGTGCACGATGTTGCGTCAGTGCCTGGCACACAGTGGGTGCTTAATAATGGCTGCCACTTCCCTGTCCCATATGGCCCAGCATCTCTTCCCCAACATAAGGAAAAGTAGCTGCCCAGGGCTCCTCACAAAAGGAGACAGAGCCTTCCCAGGGGCCTGAGGACAGAGAGGTGCCGCAGCACTCAAGTGCTCCGTTGCCGGTGAGGTCCCCCCTGCACCCCTCCAACCCCTTTCAGGGTGGCCGGTCCTGCAGTCAGCAGGAAGGAGCTGCATCCCCCACAGGGACAGCTGCGGTGTGGAGAGACTGTGGAAACTGCCGGGTCTCACTGCGAAGCGCACACCTCACCGGGAGGCAGCAGATCCACAGGTGCTGCCCCCACCTGTGTGGTGGGGACACACTGGCTGAGAGGACAGGCCCCAGCACCATCAGAGGCCCCCTGGCCTGCCACTCCCAGGACAAGCTGTCAGACCTCTGCTTCATCTTGTGTAGACAGTGAGCTGGTGGCAGCCTGCCTCCCCTCCAGGAGGGCAGCCAGTGGCAACCCCACTCCTGCCCTCCCCCAAACACGCTCCAGCTGTCCTCAGGCAGCCTGTGGTCAGGGCCAGGATCCTGTCCCCCTGGCAGTGACACTGAGGTGGGTGTGGGCAGGCATAGGTGCCGCTCCGTGGGGGCTGCACGCTCAGCAGGATGTTTCCTGGACCGCATTCCTCTGCCAGCACACTTTGTCAGAAATGCGGCCATTATTTTACCGGGAGCCGAGGAGGGACCACTGCCTGGGTGCTGTCCATCCCCTTCTGCCCGGGAGGCACCAGGCCTCCCCTCAGGTGGCTGGCTGTCCCACAGGAACCTGTTCTCTTCAGAAGAGGCTGAGCTGCAGTCAGAACTGCCTCCAACTTTGGGCAGCATGAGCTCCTGGCCCTCTCCACGAGCACCCGAGGCCAGCCAGCTGGCCAGGGACAGTAGGCCAGGCAGGTGGGCAGGTGAAGGCCCACCTGGTCCCTGGGTGGGGAGACTGCACACAGGTGCACTTCCGGGGCATGTGCTCACTTCTGGGGAGTGGGCAGGACGGTTCCAGAGTACAGGTGCCAAGCCAAGGAGAGTGGGGGCTCCGTTTCCAGCCAGCAGGGGTAGCACCCGCTCTCCTCCCCGGTCCAGGGTGATGAAACCACTCTGCCTGCAATCTCCCCACTACTGGCTGCTTCCCCCAAGCCCAATGGCAAGCCCCCAGCGCCACAGCCGGTGCCCCTGGGACGCCCAGCTCCTACTCTCTCAGCGTGCAGATCTCCGCACCCACCCCTCCCCCCAAGCCACAGCCTCCAGCGAACCCTCCCGAGCTGCCAGCCCCAGAGCGAGCCCCACTGGGGCGCCCACCACGGGTAGGTCAGGCAGGGCAGGGAGAGGAGCGGTGTGCGGGAGGGAGTTGGTGGGGACAGAGTGGCCGAGACTGGGGAGAGGACGGACGGGGAGGGAACGGCCCCGGGGCGGCGGTAAGTGAACCCCGGGGTTGCGCAGGGGCGCCACGGGCGGCGGGGGGACGTTGGGGGGAGTGCCGCGGGACCCTGGGCACGGCGGGATGCCGGGGCGTAGCACGGTGAGACCCCCGGGGAGGTTAAGAGGCATCTGTGCGAAGCCCCAGCGAGAGCACTGGGCAGAAGGTCTCAGGTAGGAGCTCGGGGCCGGGGGGCGGAAGGAGGTAGGGCAGGAAGGGAGCAGGGGTGCGGCACTCACCGGGCGGCGCCCTCCGGCCGGCGGGGAGCCGAGTGCCTGCCGCGCCGCTCGCTCTGGCAGGGGGCTCGGGGCGCCGGCGGGGAGGCGGGGCCGGGCGGGGCGAGCGTGCGAGGGGAGGTGGGGGGGCGCGGGGCGGGGAGAGGCGCGGGCACTGGGCTTCTTGCAGCCTCGAGCCCATATGTCCATGGTCCCTCCCCGCAAGCCTTCGCATGTTTGCCTACAGTCCTTGTCCCTTTAGCGGCGGCGACTAGGATGACAGGCTCAGATCAGAGCTGCGGGGTGGGGGTCCTGGCATCGCCCTTCTGAAAGTCTGAGGAGGGGTGGGCAGGGGTCTTCCCTCAGGGAGAAGCGCTCTCTGACCTCTGGTGCGAGGTTGTGCCAGAGGGGAGGGGTCAGGACCACGGCAGAGGGGCAGCAGGTGGCCCAGCTGCCTAGTAGTCTGGGGACTCCCAGAATGCTCTGTGGGGTCTCCCCCTTAGCAGGCATCAGTCATGGGTACATCAAAACACAGATGCCAGGTCTCTTGCCCAGGGTCACTGGCTCGTGGGCAGCAGGACTGCGAACCTGCGTCTCTGATGAATTCCAGGTGCTGACTGTGCTCCACCCTGAGAGCCACCGGCTTGACACAGCGCGGCCCAGCGCCTGCGCCACCCTGGGCCTGCGCCACGCCGGGGCCTGCGCTACCTGCACCACGCCAAGGCCTGCGCCACGCCGGGGCCTGCACTACCCCGGGGCCTGCGCCACCTGCGCCACCCCGGGGCCTGCGCTACCTGCACCACGCCAAGGCCTGCGCCACGCCCGGGCCTGCGCCACACCGGGGCCTGCACTACCCCGGGCCTGCGCCACCTGCGCCACCCCGGGGCCTGCGCCACCCCGGGGCCTGTGCCACGCCGGGGCCTGTGCTACACCCTGGGGCCTGCGCCACGCCGGGGCCTGCCCTGGGTCGGTGTCGGACGGCCTCACACAGCCCCCAGCTCGCGAGCCCAACCACTGGCTGGATGAAACGAGGTGCCCCCAGACCCCTCACAGCAGGGGACCTTCACGCTAGGTGATGTGAGTCGGCCACATGCTGTGGGTGGACAGGCGGGTCCGAGTCATCCGTGCGGAGCGCCGGCTAGTCTCTCAGGGCGGCAGTGTGCCCGGACTGCCTTCTCCATGCTCTTCGGAGATGCTGCGTTTTCTACAGAGCGCATGGGTCACATCTTTTCATCGACAATCAACTCTTAGACAGCCAAGGAGGCCAGCCTGGAGGCTCCACTGCGGGAGGCTGGGCTGCTCCTGGGAGCATACAGTGAACCCTCCCCAGCCATACTAGGACCCACACGCTCAGAAAGTCACTCCCCAGCTCCCCAAGGGATCCCACCCCTGTGGATCTGAGGCCAGAGCACAGCCAAGAGAAAATGGAGTGAGAGAGTGGGAAGCTGCCCCCTTGAGCTGCAGCCCTCCCCTACAGCCCTGCAGCCCAGCTGCTGAGAGGGGCAGCTGTCTGCTTGGCCACCAGGAGGAGGCTGATGTCTTTCCTGATATCCTGCAGGGAACAGTGGCCACAGCAGGCTGAGCTGTCCTGGCCACCCAGGACCTGCACAATGCCAGTGCTAAAGCAGACACGGTCCATGCTGAGGTCCAGCTGTCCCTGTGGGCTGTGCAGGAGGCTTGGGCCCGGTGAGGGGCCACGTGGGATGGGGTGGCAACACAAGGCTGGAGTGCCTGTCCTGTGTGGCTTGCCAGCCGGGGAGGCAGTCTTCACGCACACACGCATGACCTGTCCCACACCCAGCAGATGCACACAAACCCCCTGCATGCATTTAGTGAGAGACACACAGTTCCCAGGTTCCCAGGCTGCTCTGGACAATGCAGACACCACTGTGGACATATCGGACAAGGCCTATTCCAGGAGCTCTGGCAATGGCAGAGAGGTGATCAACCAAAAAGAATTTGTCATCAATACTGTGTGGAGAGAAGGGTGAGGAGAGGCATGGAGGCAGGAAGGCCAGGGACAGCCTCATAAGGAGGGGTCTGACTCCAGGGAGGGGGACAGGATGAGGAAGACTCAGCAGAGGGAGCAGCAGGTGGGCAATGGGGTGGTCAGTGTGGAAGGGGCCAAAATGGCAGGGCCAGGCCAAGCAAGAGGTATGGGCTGACCTTGCGAGTGAACGGAGGGAAGGCCTTGGGGAATCTGAGCACAGTGAGGAACCACTCGTCGTGTGTCCTGAGAACAGCCTCGGGGGCCACTCCTGCCTGAGTGGTCAGCTCTGTTCTCCACCTGCACGAAGCTCAGAGTGTGTCCCGGTCGGGCATGGTGAGCCCTCAGAGGCCACCACGGCCGCTTGGGGCCCCCCGTGGCCAGTCCTGTGAGCTCTGGCTCCTCGGGTTCATGCCATCTTGCCCCACACAGTGTGTGCTCTCTGCACCTTTTCCCAGGGTTCCCTCCCTGGGGAGGCTCCTACGTTCCCACAAGCAGTCTGCTGGGAAGTGTAGGAGGCCTACCCCACCGTGGCACCCCAACCAGTGGGGGACAGGAGCCGGTATAAATGCCCAGCCCTGTCTTTCTGGGGGCCAGTTCTTGGAGGCAACATATCCTGATGGATTGAGCTGTATAGTTCCACATCCCGTCCAGTCTCACAGTCCCACTCCTTCCTCTTGCTTCCTGGGGTCACCTCCCAAACTGAACCCTCAGACCCAGACACTGCTTCTGGGACTGCCGTGAGGCAGGCAAGGGAGCCGGCCACAGGCTGCCCGGGCAGGGCCCAGGGTGGGGAAGCCTGGTGTGCATACTCGAGCTGAGGGCTGTGCTGGCCCAGCTCCCACCCACGGAATCCAGAGACCCCCTTTAAATTCTGAGGTTCTCTGAGCAACCTCTGCAATCCCCGCTGTCCTGAGGATGCAGGGTCCCGTGTGAGGGTCAGTGCGTGCTGCATGGCAGGGACACAGCCCTGTGGGAGGGTGGGTGCTTGGTCCAGTTATAGCTCAGCATCAGGCTGGGTCGCCCCAGCACTCTAAAGCCTGGGCAGTCTCACTTAGGTCCTCCTTGGCACAGAGAGGTGGCCTGTCTACCCTGAGGCTGCTTTCCCCTATTGCCCTATGCTCCTGGCAGGAGCCCCCTGAACTCTCAGTCCCAGGTCTGAGCCCCAAGAGGATCAAGGGAGGTGAAGCCTGGGGACACTGTTGAGGTCACAGCAGCACTGGCGGTGAGGAGGGCAAGGATTAGTGGCAGCCGGTAGCCATGGTAACAGGACAGTGGCCCAATGGACACTCCAGGGGCCATCTCTGGACCCCTCACATGGACACGTCCACCCTAGCTCTGAGCTCTGCCATGGCCTGTGGTCCCCCCTTTCTAGAGGCTGAGGCCACTGGCTGTTGGACACAAAATCTGCCCCTCTCCGCACCCAGCCACTCTGGCCCCCGCCCACGTCAGGCTCAGCTGAGGCTCCCATGATTATTCAAAAGCAACAGAGACTGACTCCAGTTCACCTAGAAACACCCAGAGGCCCCCTGTTTGTGTTCCCAGGAAGTTCCCCTGGTTGGGGCAGGCCTGGAGGCTGTGAAGCATTCTCCGTCGGGTGGCCAAGCTGGCCCTTTCTCTACTCTCCAGATGGGCCATGTTGCCACCCACCATGGAGCCTTTGCCCTGGCTATGCCCCTGGCTGGTGCAGCCTACTTCCCTTTCTCCAGTTAATTCACCCGTCAACGTTCATGCCCCTTCCGCCAGGCAGCTCCCCTGGTTGCCCCACACGGGCTGTTTGTCCTTCTGCCACCCGCTGCTCCCAGACCACATCCCCCTGGGGATGTCTGTCCTAGCTGCAGAGGGTGTGAATGCTGGTGGGTCAGCATCTGCCGTCCAGAAGGCACCGTGGACTCACAGGAGGCACAGGGCCTCCTGCAGGACCCTGGGGGTGACTAGCCCTCCTGGCTGTGGTCTCAGGCTTCAGAGGGCGCCTCCTTAAGATGGAGGCACATTAAAATGCAGCCTCCCAGGCCACCCAGCCTTCAGAATGGGAGGTGAGGTGTTGTGAGGCTTCACCCCACAGGGGGTTGCTGGGCATCACACTGTGCTGGGCACCATCCAAGCACCAGGATGGGGTGGGGACCAGAGACCCAGCCCTTGGTAAAGGGGTGGAAAGCCTGGCTCAGCTCCAGGGAAGGGGAAGGGGGGAAGGAGAAATTGGGGTGGCTTGCACACCAGGTGACTTGGCATCCTGCCACCCCCAGGGCTTCACCTGGCCCCCACCTGGCCCTACCCCCTCCAAGATGGCTGTTCCCTCACCCGCCTGTGTTCCTGCAGACGTGAGGCCTCAGATCCGTCCTGAGCATTCTGATTGGCTCAGCTGGAGGGGCCGAAGCCTACACGGGGGACACTCCAATTGGCTCAGTTGAGGGGCTGGGGCCATGCCAGCTTGGCCCCACCCCCTGGCCTAGAGAAGGAGATGGAGCCTGTCAGGTCAGGGCCTATCAGGTGTGCATTCCCTATAAGTCTCTCTTGGGCACCCCAGAAAGTCCAGATGGCCAGAGCCCAATGGCCAGACCCCCGGCTGGAGGGCATGTGCTATCAGACACAGGGGTGAAGAGGAAGAGAGCAAGGCCAGAGACCAGGTGGACGTGCACCTGCACGGGGCATGGTCTGACTTCCCTGCACACTGGACTCCTCCCTACCCTGCTACCGGGGGTGGGAGAGGCAGGATTCTGCAGGTCCAGCAGCTGGGCTGGATGCACAGCAAAGGTGGACTGGATTCTGGTCTCTGGGCACCCTCTGGGGCCTGCCCAGGACATCCTGCTGTCCTAAAGGTGGAAGGGCTCTGCGGGATGAGGAGGGGACAGGCATAGGCTGTCCCACTGTGGGTGGGCTATGGCTGTGCACCCTAGCTGGGACCTACCTCGTACTAGACAGAGTCCCTATGAGAGCCTCTAGAGTGACTTTGCAGGCCCCTCCCCGACGAAGTGGGCCGGGTCTTCCCTACCTCCCCACTGGCTGTGGTGGTGGCCCTCAGGCCACTGCTTCCAGGGGCCACAGGCTCAGCTTGGGAAGAGTAGGAAAAGCAGCTGAAGCCTGTCCTTGCAGGTGACATGGCCATTTCCAGGGCCACCCTGCCTGTGTGCAAAACACCGGCCCAAAGGCAGGGCCAAATCTGGCCCCCAGGCCATGTGGTATCAGGCACAGCCATCAGTACTGACTCAGTGGTGGGGTGTAAAGGCAGGCCTCCAGAGGGAGGAGGAGGGCGGTGAGCTTCCAAAATTAGCCGTGACAGGAAGAGGGGCTATTGCTGCCCCGTTTGCAGACAGCATCATTGGTCCAGCAGCGACCAGCCAAGGGCCAACCCTGAGCCTGAGCTGTCCTGGGGGCTGGGCTTTTGGGGAACACATGTGCAAGCACTGCCCTCCTGGGCACACGGACAAGGAACAGAGGGTTTCCCTTTTCCTGAGGGAGCAGGTGACAGAGCTACGATCCAACCCTGCCCAATGCCAAAGTCCACAGGTTTCCCTGCTGACTAGCAAGCGGGTTGATGGAGATAGAAGGGTGTGACCTGAGGTTTGAAGCCCAGGCGATGAGGAAAGGGCAGTGCTGTGACATGGAGAGAGACGACACGCCCTGTTCGGGGATTCTGTGTCCAGGGGCCTGGGCCCCTGTGGGGCAGCGGTCAGGAGGTGGCTGTAGAGTGGTCCATGTGGCCAAACAGAGATGTGACTCTCCCACCCAGCACAGGGTGGGTTTGAGTCGTGTCCACCTCCATCACCTTGAACCTCCAAGGGACAGGGACAGGAAATGCCCAAAGGAGATGGACAGGAGGAAAACTCCAGGCACTCAGAGAAGCTGGTCAGCAGCGTCCCTCTTCCAGGGGTCTGGGGGTGGCCCGTTGGGGATAAGAGACTGCATATACGAATGGACAGTGGCCAGTCACATATGACAAGAGGACTCTGACCCACAGTGTGAGCAAACAGCCCAGGAAGCCAGGCCCCTGCTTCGGCCCAGAATGGTCAGGACTTGGGTCAGTGACAACAGCTACCCTAATGTTGCCCCCACTTCCATCCCTGGACCAGTAGAGAAGACCTAGTGTGCTTCCCAAACTCTCACGTAGGGGCCCGGCCCCGTGAAAACGCTCTTGCAGCCGGCCCTTATCCCACCCTCCCGCTGCCCCTGCCCACTGCCTTCAAGCCTCTATCCCTCGCAATGGTGGAGGCTGAGCCCTGGCTACAGCACGCTCCGAATTAACACCCTCTCTGTTGTCAAACGGGTCCGTAGCTGGTTGGTCAGAAACCCAGGGAACCACCTGGGCTGGCGACTGGCATCTGAAGTTGCTTGCTGTATAAGCAGTCTTTGGGGACTGAGCCATTACCCTGTGGAACCCAGTGCTATTTCCTGGGAAATAGTGTCAGAATCAATGGTAGGAAAATGCCAGAATTAAGCACTCAGCTGGTGCTTGAGAATTGCTTGATGTGTCAGAAGTGAAGCACAGAGAGTGTTCGGAGAGCAGACAGAGTGTCGCAGTAGAGAATAGAGTTTTCTTAGCTAGCATGCAACCCATGTAGTCACCCAGGGTCGCTTGCTTTCCTGTGGCCACCTTGATAGTCTTAATAATTTTGCACCGGTGTTTTGTAAGTGACGTCTGATGGCACAGGGGCGCATGGGTGCAATATGTGTGTCCATATTGAGCCTGTAGCATCCATGAGCACACCCCTGGTGGACTTACCGTGCACGGAGGTCAACAAGGCCAGTGTAAAGTCGGAGGTTTCCTGGGGCTGCCCCGAACAAAGGACCACGCACTGGGCCCTTAACACAGCCCAGGTGTAGTGCCTCGAAGTCTGGAGGCCAGAAGTCTGAAACAAGCTATCAGCAGGGATCCACTCCCTCCCAGGCCCCTCAGGAGGAATCTGTCCCTTGCCTCTTAAAGTTCTGGTGTTGGGGAAATCCTTGGAAATGGCCACAGCATTCCAACCTCTGCCTCCATCTTCACACAGCCATGTCTCTGCGTGTGTGTCCTCTCTGTGTGTGCGCGTCCCTCTTCGTCCTCTCCTCTGCTCATAAGGACACCAGTCATTGGAGGTAGGCCCCCCTCAAACCTATTTTATCTTGCTTTTATCTTGACATCCTTAAATACACTACATCAGCAAAGGCCTTATTTCCAAATAAGGTCACATTCTGAGGTTTCAAGCAGACATGAATTTTGGGGAGACAATTTTCAACCCGGTACATGAGTGAGAGTGTTATGTCTATGACTGAGCAAGAGGGAGGGAGGGCAGGCGGTGCACAGGGAGGGGCCACGCTCTCTGTCAGAACCAGAACACACAGGAAGAAGGCAGTGGTGTTTTAGAAACGCATGTGGCCGGGGACCTTGTCACATCCTGTAGGAGCCAGAAACACCGAAATAATGACACACCACAGTACCCCCATGCCCCCAGTCCTTCCTTACTCATCAAGGTCAAGAGCTATAGGATGTGGGAACCAAGGAGTGAAATTAGAACAGCGGTCTTAGATTTGTGCCAAGTTCTAATAATCTGGTCACAACAAAATACACGTGTATCTACTACCCATAAAATACAAATTGGGCAATTTCGGTGATTTCCCTGACGAGTGAAATGCTCTTATGATTGCATTTACAGGTGACATCATACAATATAGCGACGAATGAACAAATTCGTACTAATAATTTGAATCTTTAATTTTTCTTTACTTAGAACATTAAATAAGCAAATAAACACCACCATTTGGGAGACTGCAGAAGAAAGAAAGTGTTTTCTTTAATAGTATTGTTGATAGCACCTTTTTCCTGATTTTTGAACAAAGGACCTTGCATTCTTATCTTGCACGGGGCCCCACAGATTGTCTAGCTGGTTAATCCAGAGGAAGATGAGAGTGAGGAGGGACAAACAGAGGACAGAGAGAAGGAGCTGACGGGTCTCCTGGCCTGGGCACTGCCTGGCACGTGCAGGCTCTTAGCACGCCAAACCATGATTTAGCATGGGCTAGCCTTCCTTGCAAACCAAAACAAGCAAACAGGTAGAGGATTTAGCCCCAACGCAAGCTTCACACACACCCCTTCAGTGTACCCACTGCCCCTGCCCAGTTCTCCCCGTGCCCAGTGAACTCAGTTAACAGACTCCATCCAGGGTAAGCCCGGTGCCAATGGATCTTAACCACAATATGGCCTTGAGCCACTTGTGAGTGCCTTTGTCCCTGCACTGTGTCTTCAGTACCCAGTGACCAGAAAAGTGAAGTCACCACCTCACCCACAGCCTGAGTTATCTGAGTGGCCATCCTTCCCATGCAAGATGGTGGCCTCAGCTGGACCTCAGCCAGCGGGTAGAGTTGCTGGCTCCATGTCTGTGACAACCAGATGGGCTGGTCAGTGTCTGGAGAAGGCATGACCCAGCCCTACCCTACGAGGGGCCTGGGCTGAAGTCAATCTCTGTCCCCACTTGGAGGGAAGCGGGAGTGGTGCCATCCCCATGCCACTCTCAGCTTCTCCCCTGCCCTTGAGGATGCCAGGGGTTCTACCTGGAGGTGCTTCAATCAAGTGCATTTTAATAAGCCAGTGGCCAGCGGGTAATGTGATCAACTCTGCTGATTGCCAGAGCGACGTGGTCACTCATGGGAGCAGCAACGAGGTGCAAGTTTTGGCTCTAAGACAGAGGCAGCAAAACACAGAGAGAGGGAGGCCTGGGCGTCGGGGTGCTGGGACAGAGCCTTGATGGCGGGGCTCCCACAGACACCTCTGTGGCCAGCCTGCAGTGGCCTGGCTGTAGCCTGAAGCCCAGAAAATGGCCTTTTGTGTTTGTTTTTTTAATTTATAGACTTTGTATTTTAGGGTAGTTTTAGGTTTACAGAAAATGGAGCAGTTGGTACAGAGTTCCCCCCTCCCCACCACACACCATGCTTCTGTTATGAATGTCTTATGTCCACATGATACATTGGTTATCATTGATGTTACAACGATATTGATAATATTCATACACTATTATTTATTACCTAACACCTACGGTTTATGCTAGGGTTCACTCCTGGTGATATACACTCTGTGGGTTTGGACAAACGTCATGCATCCATCATTATAGTGTTAAACAGAGGAGTGTCACTCCCTCAAAAATCTCTGTGATCCACCTATCCATCCCTCCCCCACCCCAGCTGCTGACAGCCACTGATGTTTTTTGCTGTTTCCGTATTTTTGCCTTTCCCAGAGTGTCACAGAGTTAGAATCATCGGGATGTGGCCTTTTTGGACTGGCTTCACTCATTTGGAATAGTAGTCCCCTCTTGTTCATGGTTTTGCTTTCCAGTTTCAATGGTCAACTGTGGCCCAGAAATATTAAATGGAAACTTCCAGAAATAAAACAATTGATAAGTTTTAAATTGTGCCCCTGAGTCATACTGGTCCAAGAGCCCAAGGGGAAGATGCATCAGCTCTCTGAGCAGCACAACCATGCCACCTCTTCCAGGAAGCCCTCCTCCTGGAGCTCTGTGGCCACCATAGGTTCTCAAGTACTCAAGGGCCTGGCACACAGCAGGACCCTGCACTGGGCCAAATGGTGTTCCTCCCAAATTCATGTTCGCCCAGAACCTCAGAATTTGACCTTATTTGGAAATGAGATCTTTGTAAATGTAATTAAGAGAAGGATCTTGAGATGAAATCATCCTGGATATAGGGTAGGTCCTAAATCCAATGACTAATGTCCTTATAAGAGAAGAGACACAGAGGAGTAGCCACGTGAAGACAGAGGCAGAGATGGAGGTGATTTGGCCACAGGGAGCATCTGGAGTCCCCAGGAAGTGGAAGAGGCAGGAGAAATCCTCCCCTGGAGCCTATGGAAGGAGTGAAGCCTGTAGCACCTTGATCTTGTACTTCTGGCTTCCAGACTGTGCAAGGATGAATTGCTGTTTGTATAACCCACCAGGTTTGTGCATTTGTTCTGGTGGCTTCAGGACACTAGTAGAGACTCCAACCTTACAGGTGCCTTCCTTCCCTCCCTCATGTTGGCCCCCCGGAGCCCCACATCCTGGGCTAACCCCAAGTGCCTTCCTGGTCTCCCCTTGGAGATAGACTGACCAGATGCACCGTTTTAAGTGGGACAGAAAGCAACAGTACTGTCCCATTTCAAACAGTATGTCTGGTCATCCTACTTGGAGACCTTGTTGTGACCAGATGTACAAGGGCCTGGTTGGGGTCTTCTGTGGCCCCAGCTCCCCAGGGGGAAGAAAGGGTTGAGTTCTGAGGGGCAGGGAGAGACCCACCACACGTCCTCACCTCCTTGACTTTCTCCTCAAACGCGAGAGCACCGTTGGGACTTCTGAATTTCACATTTCTACATTTAGTGCACTTTGATGTTGACGCATTCAAAGCTCATTTCAGTCACTTAATTTCCCACTCAGAGGCAAATCAAAAGAAGCACATTTTCTTTGATTTGCTCACGTCAATCAACTTTTACATCAATTAAAAAGTCCATTTCACACATCAGATGCCAGTGGAATGCTATCTTTCCTAATGTGGTAGTGATTCCTCAGTGTGTTTCATTCCATTTGACATCCCAAAGTCAAATGGCATTTAGAGACAGAATTCCTCATTAGAGAAAAGAGTCACTAATAAGTCAGCATGAAAATGCATAAGCAAGCGGTGCTCTGCTTTGGTGGCAGGGCATGGGGCGTGAGATTTAGGGGGCAGTGATGGTGGGGGAACAGAAGCCCCCAGCTCACCTATCACAGTGTTGCAGCCCCCAGGAGAGAAGTGACCACCAGGGCCCCCAAATGCCTTGTCCTCAGGGACCAGATGGGGAACTTAAATGAGGGACAAGCTCCTATCAAAGAGCAGCATCTCTGCAACCAGACAGTGGAGGGGTGAGCCTGGCCCATCTGCAGTCCATTGTCTAAGCTGGGGACCCCCCTCAGCTCCATCAGATGGCTGCCCTTCAAGGATGCAGGCCCAGTATTGTCAGAACTTCTGATGTTCTCAAGAGAAACAGCTTTATATGCATTGACTGTTTGACACATGCTGTCATCAAACTCAAGTGATGTATATTCAGGTCAGGGCGCAGGCCCGCCAGAGCCACCAGAGCCTCCCAGTGGGCCCTTGTCTTGTCCTTGCCCTGACACCAGGAGTGCTGGCCACCCTTCCCCTGAGCCAGCTGGCGCATGCGACCTGGCAGCCCTGGGGTCTGGTCCAGTAGCTGCAGGCCCTCAAGGATCTCCAATACCAGACCAGGCAGCCTAGTGTCCTTGAGGCGACCCAGGTAGGGGTGCAGCTGGGGGACCTTGGCTCTGACCAGCTGTGGACCCTGGACAGTGGCCCTCTCTGAACTTCTGCTTTCTTATCTGTAAAGCAGGAATAATAAAAATAATAAAAATGAACAATAATGCCACCGACTTCGTTGGGTTTCTGTGTTGTGCACTTAGCAAGGCCCCAGTGCCTGTTACTCAATCCACGTGTACATGTCTCCCTCAAGGCCTCTGTGAATGTGGCTGGCCTACAGTTAGGGGGCTTTAAGTAAAGGAGAGGACCCTCTGTGTGGTGGGAGGGCCGCATGCAAGCCTTGGAGGCCTTAAGAGCAAGATGACGTCTCCTGGAGAAGAGGGACTTCTGCCTCAAGCAGTCACTGCAGCATCAAAGGCCACACCACAGGGAAGCAGCCCTCTGGATTCAGGTTCACACTGCAGGGACCCTGAGACCCCACAGAGGCCACAAACATGTCCCACCTCCAGACCCCGTGGTGGGCGACGTGGGGCCGGGACTTGGAAGGGACGGACCAGAATGCCTGGTCACTGGTCATGCCACGTGGCAGTAGAACCAGCTCTGTGCCCAGCCAGGCCCGAGCCACTGATGAGCTCCATACACCGAGGCCATAGCCTCTTAAAGGGTGAGTAAAGTTTGGCCAAATTCAGTCAGAACCTGAGTGGTGACAGAGGCCCCAGTGGTAGTGGCCAGTGGACAGAGGTCCAGCTGCCTTCTGCTGCCTCAGTGGCCAGAGTTGGGGTGAGCTGAAACCAGGCTTCCTCACCAGCCACAGCCAAGGTGAAAGGTGCCCAGTGGGGCTCGGCCCCAAACACCACTCCCAATCTCAGCCACCCCTGTGGCCAAGGGGCTAGATGGGGAAACTGAGGCCCTGGGGGCTGCACGCCTGCCCACACTCACCTGTATTACATGTTCCCATGGCTGCTGTAATGAGGGGCCACAAACGGGGGCTGAAAACAACCGGCATCTGTTCTCTGCGTTCTGGAGGCTGCAGTCAGCACGGAGGCGTGGGCAGGCTCGTGGGGGAGGCTCCTTCCTGCCTCTCTACTGCTGTCTGGCCTCTAGCTGCGTCGCCTAGCGTCATCTCTGCTTCTGTTGTCACACAACCATTTCCCCCTTCTTACTAGGACACCTGTTGTTGGATCGGGGTCCACCGTGCTCCAGTGTGACCGTGATTTACACTGACCACATCTGCAAAGAACTTACTTCCAAATAAGTTATTTTGGGGGGACATATCTTTATGGGGGACACAATTTAACTCCCTCCACCAGCTTGTGACCACTGGGCCTCGGCCATCAGCAAGCTCCTCCCCACGACTCTGGGCTGGTCTCTACACCACTCCTTGAAGGAACTACTTGGAACACCAGGAGGAGGGTGGCATCAGCTGACCCCCAGTGGAGACAGAGCCCAGGAATGCAGCTGTGCCCACCCACCCCGAGCTGGGCTCCCAGGGAGAATGCTCTGAGGGTGCCCTTAAGAAGAAGGGAAACCCCTGAGACTCCCTCGCCTCCCAAGTGCCAGGCCAGCTTTCTTGTCCACTTAGTAAGAGCCAGGCCTTGGGCTGGAGGTTGAGAGTAACCAGGTATCAGCTCTGGGTCCCAGCAGGGCACCAGGAGGGCTCCTCTGGGTGGCTGGGCAGTGTCCCTGGAGACTGATAAACAACTCATTTGCACACCAGCGCTGTAAGCCTCTCAGCAGCTTCCTGGAGGCATTGAAGAGCCACTATCTCTAACTTCATTCGGGGGACCTTGGCCCAGAGGCAGCCTATGATCGGAGACCTCTGTTCAGGGTGGGGCTGGCTGTGCACCCCTGCCCTCCCCGTCCCCCATCTGCCCCAGCTTTGGAACCCTCCCCACTCACAGGCACTCAGGCTGGGGTGGGGGTCCTGGCTGCTGAGAATCGGCCACCAATATCACCAGGCCAAGTCATCCCCCGCAACAAGCCCTTGGTAGTAAGACTGGACAGCTGCCACTAGGAGGTCATCTGCTGCCCCTCCCTGGACAGAGTCGAGTCGGCAGCCTCCTCTTTTGTGGTTTTGGCTTTGATCCCCTTACCTTCAGAGGAACCGGTACACCCAGACATAGGAGCTAAGAGAGGTGTTCAGAGCCACCTCTTGGGCTCAGCCTGTGCTTCCATGTGGCTCTGCAGAGCATCAAGTTGACATTGTGATAATGGACTGAAAAGACAAATTAAGTTATTAGCCAAGGACAAATTAGAGGCTCTCAACACAGCTGGGAGGAAAGTAGGGTGACGAAGGGGCCTGCTCGAACCGAGACGATGAGGGAAAGGAGAAGAGGAGGGGTATAGACACAGGGGTCAAGGGGCCCTCCATTCCCCTTTCCACCTCCCACCCCCTTCCTCCCAACCCCTTACTTGATTCATTTCAAGGGTGTTCACGTCCCATTGCCCCCTCCTCTGCCACTAATCTCCCCTGCAGCTTCCTCTTCCTGGGACCCCTATATCCACTGCCGTGTACCCTTGATCTGTCCTAGATTCCAGGCAAGTGGATGACCCCCCCAGCTCTCCCCTTCCTCTCAACACCTCCCTCCCTGCCTGGGCCCCCCACCTGGGCAGTGAAGGCAGCTTGTGAGGCAGGAGGAAACAGTAGGGAAGGCAAGAAGGACACTCAGGACCCACTTCCCTCCCCCTGGGGTTTCTGGGAGGGTCTACCCTCTTACACAGTCAGAGGTGCCAGAGCCCCCACAGAGGCTGCCCCCCAGCTCCCACCCCCTACATCCCTCCTCCCTCGAAGGCATCCCTATTTCTCCCTGTCCACGTCCCCATCTATGCCTGGCATGGCCCTGACCCTGGAGGACACACAGAGGATGGATGGAAATCAGACGTGGTGCCTCGGGCATCTGCTGGTCCCTAGCGACATCTGCTGGTCATCATGGTCACTGTGGGGAGGGGAGGGGCTGGGGCCGGGGACTCCCAGGGCAGAGGGTGTGGGGAGGCTGGGGAGGTCACTGAGGGGCCACAACCAACCCCTGCCACAGTCTTTGCTGAATGAAGTGATGGAAGGGTTAAGGAGCCCCGTGGCTCCTCACGGTCCATCCAAAGGTCCCCAGTCCAGTCCCCCATAGTTCCTCGCCATGGCCCTCTCATAGCCCCGCCCATGGCCCCACCCATGGCCCCGCCCATGGCCTGGCAAGAACCTGGTATCCAGCAGCTCAGCTGTGTGGCATCAGCTGGTCACTCAACCTCTCTGAGCATCAGTGTCCTCTTAAGTACCACAGGGTCATAATTACTGCCCCTCCTGTTCACTCCACAGGAAGTTTCCAGGACAACCCTGCCCCCAGGCCCAAGTCTCTCTCCTCTCAGACCTCCTACAGCCTGTGTTGGGCTCCCAAGGGCCCCTTGGTTGGAAGTTTCTTCCCCAGTCCCCCCACAGCACCTCTTCCTGCCCCAAAGCCCTCTGTGGATAAGCCCATCTCTGGGTGATCTGCAGCAACAGCGACAGCCTCAAGGGCTCCCTGGGTATGCATGGTGTAGACTGGAGAGGAGGGGGTGGCAGCTTCCGTGAGGTCACTCTTCTGTCCACTCTTTGGGGACCTGCCTGAGGGTCTATGTCCACAGGTCCAACAGCAGCCTAACCCTCACCTGATAAGGCCCAGGCCCCTCCCGCAGGTGCTCACCATTCCTGCATGAAGTAGAGCTGGAGGCCGGTCACCTGGGTGCTAGGCGTACCTGACAGGCTGAGGGCGACTAATACCTGGCACAGCCACCCCAAGACCCAAGGATGTGTAACACTGGCTCCAGCCCAGTGCCCCTGGGGCCCATTCCTAAGCCCCCTACCCTAATCAGGCTTCCTGCTATCACTGAGACCTTTATCTTGAGGCCTGATTTGGAGACCCCTATCCGAGGCAGCCTCTTCTTGGTCCCCTCCTCCACTCCATAAACTTGCCCCCACTAAGGGAGAGTTCAGAATCCCCTCAGACGCTGTGGACCCCAGCACTGGGGCTCTCTGATCCCCGGGCTCCCATCAGCCTCTGCAAATCACTAGGAACAGAGCAGGCGCTTGCCACTTGGGGGCGCCAGCAGTTCGCAAACGCTCCAACACGAAACCAGGGGTGTCCAGCCCTGGCTGAGACCCAAAGCTTGCGGGAGGGACATGTCCTGGCTGTGCCTCCTCCCTGCTTAATGGTTAGGATTCCCACGTTGGATTGAGAACCTGGAGTTTCAGGCCAAGTCTCAGGTCTGGCCAACAGCCCTGGACTGCCTTAGGACCCGGGGGAGCCGGAGAGCCGTCTCTGCTCTGGCGGGGGGGTGGGGTGTGAACCCCCGGCCCCCAGCCCTGTCCACCCTCTGCAGGCTTTGCTGACTGGGCAAGTGGCCAGCCCAGCTGCCCCACACCCTCCAGCAGCTGGCTGGCGACCCTCCCGGCTGCCGGTGGACTCCACTCAGCCAGGCCGGCCACACCTGCCACAGCAGCTGGTTCAAAATCCCCAAATCCTGCAAGCCAGCCTGCTTTGCCAAGCCAGGGAGCCCTTGGCCCTGATGGTTGGCCTGTCCTTCACTGAACTAGCCATCAGGGACTGTGACCAGGCAGGCAGGCAGAGAGCTCCCTGAAATGCAAGGAGCTTCAGGCAGGACAGGCTGTGCAAAGCCCAGACCTGTGGGGCGGGTGTGTCCCCACAGCCGGAGTGAACCGGAAGGGTCCGCAGACTCACTGTCAGCAGGAAGACTAATGGGGACTTTCACACAAGTCTCACCACCTGGCCACCTCAGGCCGGAAGGAGAGGGTTCTGAGACATCATCCCTCTGCAGTCATACAGCCACTGGGGAGTCCCAGTTCCTTGTCCTGATGGGGCCCCTGTGACGAGAGGGGAAGGGCATAGTCCTGTGGAAGCCCTTTGGTCGGCGCCTAAGGTCTGGGCTACTTCCAGGCCTGGGGTGAGGCCTGGCTCCCCACCTGCTTTGAGCACCCACCCAGAGCCTGGGTGGGGGTGGGTGCTGCCCCAACTCCCCAAATCGCAGGCTGAGGAAAGCAACACAGGTAACCAAGGAGTGACTTTATAAGACTATGTGGTCCGCACTTCACCATGCTGATGCTCAATTACTCTTGTAGTGTGTACGGGTGCATCCTGGCACCCACCACCCGGGGCGGCCCCCTTCTGGCCTCCACTCCCCCCCTGAGATGTCCCTCCCTGAGGCCACACAGCCTCCACCTTGCCCCTGCCCTGACCCACCTCTGCTCAGCCCCAGGACACTGGTCTGGTAGGACATCAGCCCCAGGAAGGAAAAGGGGCAGCTTCTGGGTGTCACAGTGCTCCCAGGAGGGTGGGTAGGAGGAGGTTTCTTGCACCTGGAGCTGGGGATGCCAGTCAATGAGCTGAGTGAGATTCAGACCTGACCAGGAGAGGCCAGGCATTGTCAGCCCCAAGGGGACAGTTTCCCATGAGCAACAGGGTTCCCGGGACAGGGTGGCAGCCCCAAGAGCTATATTTACATGGCCTCCCACCCAGTGGAGCACTGGTACCACACCTGGGTACCAGGCGCTGAGTGGGGGGACCCCCTGTGCTCTCTCTCATGCCTGACCTCCCCTTTCCCCCTCCGCTCCCCCTGCTTTTATCCCCCAAGCATCTGCAGCCCCTGTAACTGATCCCCAGGCAGGGCTGGCCTGGGTTCTGGGCTCTCCTGGCTCTCGAGCCTCCGGCCCAGCTGTTGCTAGGGAGGCCATGTCTGTCCTGGGGACCAACAGCTGCAGGCCCGGAAGCACCCCCACCCACCCCAGAGCAGGTGTGCCCCCAGTGGCCCAACCCAGCCTACTAAGGGTCAGTCCTGGGGATAGGGGGGCCCCTTGCCCTCATCTGCTCTGCCTCGGCGAGGCTCTGACGGGGACTGGCATCCAGGGTCCTCAAGCCTGTGGCAGCAGAAGCCAGGCCCCCTGTGGCCAGCCTATGTGCTCACTACAGCCAGTGCCAAGGAAGCCTCCTGATACCAGTCACACTCGCCTGACTCTGGGAGGTCAGCAGTGCAAAAGTGGACAAAGTGCCTTGTCTAAGGTCCCTGGGGCAGGTGGCAGGGAAGTCAGCTTCCCTGAAGAACACGGAGGGTCCACGCTCCGTGCCGAGTGCAGCCCCGGGAGCCCACCCCCACCCCTGTTCAGACTTGGCCAGGGCCCCGCACACCCCCCACCCAAGCTCCCCTCCCTCCAGGTCTTCCCTGACCTGTGGGCCTGTCTCCAATGTCCACTGTGATTCCCGGAGAGGGGGCCCTGAGCTGTCAAGACCACTTGTGACCATTTGTCAAGGGGTGTCCCCCTGCCTTGGGGGTGCCTCCAACAGGTGTCTGGCCCAGCTCCACACAGTCTGGCTGCCCATTTCTTGAGCCATCCATGGCTCAGCAAGAGGAGCCTGAGGCTTCACCCCAGGGACCACCCTGGAATTCCCTCTTCCCTTGCCCTGTGCCAGCTCTGGGCACTGACTCCCGTGGGGCCTCTGCACCTGCCTCTCCAACATGGGGCGCCCTCCCTGGCTCCTCCACAACACCCTACCTGGGCTCATACTTTCTGGCCCTTGGAGTCTCTTCCCCATCTGTGCCAGGTCCACCACCAGCACAGCCTCCAAGGACAGGAAGCAGCTCCCAGTTAGGACACAGGGCACAGGAGGGCCAGCTGGGGGACCCCCAAGGAAAGGCTGGGCATCTAAGAGGTGGTTCACCTGCAGGTAGGTGTGAGCCAGACAGGCTGCCCCTTGTGGGTACAGTGCCCCCCCCCCATTCACGTCTACCCATACCCGCAGCATGTGACCCTATTTGTAGGTGGGATTAAGTTAAGATGAGTTCAGACTGGATCAGAGTGGGCACTAAGTGCAGTGACTGGTATCCCTAGAAGAGAGGGAAGATGACATGGGGTGAGGCCACGTGAAGAGGGAGGCAAAGGCTGGAATGATGTGGTCACAAGTCAAGGGACACCTGGAGCCCCCAGGAGCTGGATGAAGCAGGAGGGATCCTCCTGTGGGACCTCCAGAGCTCGGCCCTGCACCTTCTCGACTTAGCTTTTGGCCTCTAGAACTGTGAGAGAATGTGTTGCTGTTGTTTTAAGGCCCTCCTGCCACTCCTCACAGTGAACATCTGTGATTTCAGCCCCAGGACACTAACACAGACTTGTTCCTGGCTGTGGTGTGGGGTGCAGGGAACTTGCTGGGCAGCTTCTTGGCCATGGCCCAGCTGTGCCCTCAGTGCCCAGGGCCCAGTGACCCACTTCTGGCTCACCAGCCTGCTATAACCGTGACGTTGCCATGTGATGGCCTCAGCCCTGTCCCCCTCCTCGCACAGGGCCCACCCACTCTGCCCCACCCCCTCACCCCCCAACAGGGCTGACCTCTGGGCACAGAGTGAGAGCTCTCAGGGAGAGGGCACACAGCAGGTTCAAGGGTGCAGGCCTTCCAGGAGCGAGGAGGTGGCTGCAGGGTCAGGGCTAGGGGTTCTGAGTGGGGGGAAGACCCACTGCTCCTCCTCGTGCAAGGGGGTGAATTAGTGTATCTCTCAGGCCAGAGCCACCAGACCCCCCATTGCTACCTGGAGGGATGTGCTACAAAGAAAAATGAGACCATTTCTGCAAGACTGAGGGGCTCAGTGATGTCTGCCCCAGGTATTGCACTAGACAGTAGTATTATGCATGTCATGTTTGCCGTGCTGGCTGAGAAGGCACAGGGGGAACCAGGAAACCTCTAAAGATCCTTCCAACCAGCCTCGAGCCAGGGCTGCTCAGGGCCTCCTATAGGACTCCAGGCCATTCATGGAAGCAATGTCTTCCAGGTCGCCATCAGAAGTCCAGACTGGAGTGGGCTATTCAGGACCTCTGGGCTCCAGTTGACTCCCTGGGCTGCCTAACAAGATAAGGACAGAGTGTGCATGCTGAGTGCCCTAGCCTGATCTTCTCCAGAGCCCCTCACAACAGGAGGCCTGGGCCAGACATGACCGGTCAGGCAGACCCGGTCCTCAGGCCCCTTCTGAGCCTCCAACATTCTCGCATCAGTTACTGTGCCCGCCCCCTCCTCGGCACCCAATCCATCAGCTGTCCTGCAGGCACAGGCACCTCTCGACCAGGACCTAGCAGCGAGGTGGCTGGCTGGCTGGCTATAAGCAGGTAATTTATCTGGGCTTTGTTTCTCTCCACCATCTTCACGCAAACGTTGGATGATTTTATTTCAACAGAGTAGCTCTCTGCACATTCTGGATTTCCCATCTCCAGGAATTTTTCACTTCTGGGAGAGACTGGAGTGGTGGATGTTTATTTTATCACTTCTCCCCATCCAGGAGTTTAATAACTTAGCAGTGGGTTTGGGGAAGCTCTGCACAGAGCCATTTGTTTCTCTGATACCTCTTCTTTCCCAGGCCCCCAAGAGTATGCACCGGCTGGCCACATATCATGTTTTCCCTCGAAAGAAGTGGTTTTGCTATTAAGATCTTTATTTCAGCTAGATTGTTCTACCATCCCTCATCCCAAGATGGGCCCAGCTGTCTGGGGCCAATGGCAGAGCCACAGGACTTGACCACACCCCTGGTAGGTCGGCCCAAAACACCAGCAGAGGCGCAGCGCAGGTGCCGGCCGCACGCTTGGGCTGGGTGTGCTCAGGAGCAAAGCCTGGGCCTTTCCTCAGCCCCTCAGACGTCTCACCACCCTGAAGAACAGACCCCAGGCAGCTGTCACCCTGCAGGAGTCTTGGCTCTGGGCAAGGCTGATGCCCCCAGGAAAATGCCAAAGAAAAATGAGTGGTTATTAAGCACTTCCTGTTTGCTGTCTTATTTCTAAACTTGATTTTTGTGGCCTTCCCCTCAGTGAGGGCATGAGGCCCCAACATGCAATGGTTATTAAACAAACTCCCAGTGTGGTCCCATACGCCAGATGCCATTCAAAGAGCTGCACAAACGTGTGCTCTGTTGTCTACCCTCAATCTGACATGGTAGGATTGTCATCCCATTCCCAGAAAGGAGGCAGAGGCCCAGACAAGCTGAGCACCCATCCAGTGGCCCTGAGCTGGTAGGTGGGGGAAGTGGGCACCTAGAGCACATTGACTGTCCCCTCGTCCCCCACCTCCACAGCTGGCCCTGGCGTGTGTGCCAGGTGGGGACAGGGGTAGATTTTACTAAAGCAGGTGGGGATCAGAGGTGACTTCAAGATCCTCTGACGGGGTTCAGGGATGGCTGGGGGACCAGGCAGCCCCTCCCAGACGTGTACCACCTTGTGAGACAGAGGAGGCTGGGAGGACTATGCCTTTGTGGGTCCCCCAGCTGCCAGCCTCTCCCTGTCTTGCAACCATCTTGACTAATTGCTATCAAAATCCTATCATAAAGCTCTGATCAACAGGTCTGTGTGTGCCCCGCTCACTAGGCCCTTTCTAGGGAGGCTCCTTAATGTAATTCAACCTTGGGCGATTCTGCTCCCAGCCCTGCTCAGATCCCCCTGGACAGCTGTGAGGAGCTCTGGGATCCGGCCCAGCTTCCCTTCTCCACCTGGGTCCTGAGGCTCGGAGAGGCCTGGCAGACTGTGGGGACCCGGAAGATGCATGTCGGGGGCCTAGGAGGGCAGGTGGGCCCTTATCTTCTCAGGCTCTGTCGGCCCTTCCAGAGGCCGGAGTGTGGCCAGGGTTTAGGTGACAGAAGAGGGATGCCCCCTCAGCCCCGTTGGGACAGCAGCCACTGTAGTCTGTCTCTGGCACTTGGACGGCAGCAGGCCCCACACCACGCTGATGCAGGGAGAGACACAGGGGTTACAGGCTACAACCACCCCAGCACCCTGTGCAGCTGGTGGGAACACTCCCTGACCCCCTGATTCCCATTGCCAGTAGAGAGCACAGAGCTGAGGAACCCAGTGCAAAATGAAAATATTCACAAGGGTTAAGAACCTCAAGAGGTGTCCCTATGTTGCACGCAGCTGAGTCCCGCAGGTAGTGAGTACCGGGTTCCACCTCAGACTCAGGCACATGACCCTGGGCCCCTACACACACCAGCTCCTCAGCCCCACGACAGGTCCTGAGGTGTAGGGGCCCGCGCCGGCCCCAGCCTGCATCCCCCGGCACAGGCTGCAGCCTCAGCTCAGGCCCCCTCGCCTTTCACACGTGTGCACGCAGCTGCGGCCCCGCCAGAGGAAATCCTTAGCTTTGCACAGGCCCGGGGGAAAACAGAGCTGCCTGGAACAGCTGGGAGGTGGCGGCTGATGGGGACATTGTGCTGCTCCCCCAGTCTGGGCAGGGTCCGGCTGGGCATTAGTTCCGAAGTGAGGGACAGGGTAAGGGCTGCTCCCCAGAGACTCCCTGGTCAGGAGCCTGAGTTCAGGGATCTGTCCCCCCACCCCACCCCATCAAGGAGACCTGGGTCATAGGGCCTGTATCAGTGTCCCTGGGGAGAGGGCACTGTCATCGCAGGGCTGCCCAGGTGAGAGGCTAGGGCCCCAGGCCACCCCCTACTCTGGGCAGAAGCAGTCCCTCCTGAGTGGCTGGGACTGATCCCCAGGTAGGACCCAGAGCCCCCAGTCTGGCCAGGAAATAACCCTGTGTAAATCCTAGAAACTCATGTCACCAAGTTACCTCCACAACACCCAGGGTTCCGGCAGCCAGGAGTTCAGGGAGGATGGGTGGGGCAGGAAGGGTTCTGTGGGGTCCTGAGCCTGGGGAGGGATGTGGGCCCTCTTCTGGCTGCCTCTGGAGCCATCGTGGGGGGCTACAAGGCTATGGTCTAGTGTGACACAGGACAATGCCCCCAGGGGTCAGTGGTCTTGGCGTCAGGTGTGGGGATTAGTGACTACATGCAGGCTGAACAAGGGGCACACCCTGCTCAGAGACCCCCACCCTCAGCTGAATGGAGGTGTCTTCACAGAGCCTTTCACAGCCACGGCATCTGCCTGCTTGGGACCTGCTTCCCTGAGGGGTGGGGTAGGGAAGAAGACAGCATGCTGTATCCACCAGGCCAGAGGGGGTCACTGATGCCCTTCAGAGCTACACATGGGCATGGCCACAGGCAGCCGGGGTGAGTCCCAGGTCCCCAGGAGGAGGAGGGAAGGGAATGGAGCCCACCCGTCCCAGGCCCTGAGCTCGCCCGCAGTGTTCCGCCCCAAACCCAGGATCCACTCGGTGCCTGAAGGCCTCTGAGGCAAATAACAGAAACGTCCATCTCCCCGACTTAAGTGGAAAGCCCAAGTTTCTGGATCGCGAAGTTGGGGTATGACTTAAGGCATGACTGGATTCGGGCGCTCAGCTCTGCTGCCTGTCCCCCTACTCAGCTCAGCCTCTCTGTGCCTTTACTCTCCCAAGGACAATGGCCTCCGAGCACTGAGCGCCTGATGACGAGAGGTAGTTTGAGCTCAGAGGCAGCTCAGGCTGGCCACGTGCCACACCCCACAGCTTGCCCACCCCACAGAGCCCGGCTGGCTAGGGGAAGAGAGCCTATGTCTTCTCCCAGGACCCCAGGGGCCCAGCCTCCAAGAATCTTGATGTTGAAAGGCTGACACTCAAGATGATTGGCCACCAACCTGGAAACTGTGCATCTCTTCGCCCAGCGGAGACGTCTTGTTTTCCTGGGTGGCCACACTAGGTGTCTGGCAGGACCCCAGCACAAGCTCCCTACAGCCACTGGGGCTGCGAGAAGCAACACAGTTCCGAGCCCCTGGACCCTTTGTCTTGTGCCGGCTGTGCCCAGGCCTCTCAACAGCCCCACTCAGGGACACAGCCAGCCTGCCTCAGTCTGATAGCTATCCCCAGAGCAGCACCCAGCAGGCCCTTTGGGGACCCCCTTTGCAATAGGATGTGTCCATGGGCTGCCCCAGGCCCCTGAGGGCAGCTGGCATCTTTAGCCTCCACCGCACACTTCCTGCCACACCCTGGCCGAGGTCCAGGGGCCAAGGTGAAGTCAGGAGTGGACGGCGGCACACAGCTGGTGCTCAGCTCCGGGCTGCCTGAGATGCCTGGGGAAGGGGCCGTTGGCACATAGCTCTCAGCTTGGACAAGGCCCCTCCGCCCCAGTGGGTGCTGGGACAAAAATCGCATGGGGCTGGGGCTCGGGGCCAGCATCACTGTTGCCCAAGGCGGGCTGGGCAGGCTGTCCGACTCTGTGCTGCCCAGCCAGGGCAACCGCCCCACACAACGGAGTTCTGAGCCCAGGGTGGGCAGGGAAGCGCTGCCCGCTGCCTGCCGCCCGCCCGCTCACAAGGGCCCCATTGTGTGGCTGCGGCTGTGGGCAGCAGGTGGCTGCCCGGTTCCACACGAGGAGGCCCTGCCGCCAGCCGCGCGAGCGGAGGAGGGCACGGCAGGCACTGGCGGGGTGGGGGGCACGGGTGAGCCGGGCTGGGCCCAGGCTCGGCACACACAGGGCTGGGGCTGCTGCATGAAGGCGCCTATTCTCCTGGCCCCGGCCCTGTCCGCTCAGCCTGGACAGCATGTGGAAAGGTGGCCCCCACCCCACTGTGGGCCCCACGCCAGTGCCTGGCCACACCCAGGGCTCAGATGCCAACATCGTGGCCTGAGCAATGGCTGGGGCTGGAAACACAGGGCTGGTTCTGAGCAAGGCAGTCCGGGAGGCTTCCTGGGGGTGGTGAGAAGCAGGAGAAGCAGGAAGGGGGCCCAGGAAGCCGGGTGGGCGGCAGCAGGGCTCCACATGAGAAGGAAGGCCCCCAGGAGCCAGATGAGACTGAGGACAGCTGCTGGGCACTTTCGGGCAATAGGACGGCCTCACGGGTTCATACCCCCACTTGGCCACCTAAGGCCTTAGACAGTACACGTCCCCTCTGTCTCTGCCCATCTATGGAGGCAGAAACAGTGATAGGGTCTAACCTATGGGCAGGCCCAGTCTAAGTGCCACACCAGGGCTGGTCATCCTGTCATCTCAGAGCCAAGGCACAAGCCCAAAAGACCCCCCACCCCCGCCACTCCTCGGGC